>VXAA01000406.1:553860-585973 GCA_013399115.1 Anseranas semipalmata
GGGAGGGAGGGAGGGGAGCGGCCCCGCCGCCGCACCGGCCGGGTGCCGCTAGGCACAGCGCCCCCCCGCGGCCCGGAGGAGCAACCGCCGGCGCCTGGCAGCTGCGGGGAGCTGCGCTGGGGACACAGCGAGGGGACACGGGCACGGGACGCGACAAGCAGAGACGCCCGCTCGGGTCAGTGTTGAGACACCCAGGAGGTGCGTTTTATTGCAAAGAAAACAAAACCACAACCCCGGTGCTCCCAGGGCCAGACGCGCGTGGTTCTAAGCTGGGGGCCAGCCGGCGGGAAGGAGGGCTGCGGGAACGCGGCCGGGTCCGGGCAAGCGGCGAAGGCGGCCAGCGGACACGGGCCGGCACGGACGAAGGCGTCTGGTGGCTCCGAAGGGCCGAGCTGCTCCCGACCCCCTGCGAAGGACGGACACGCTCCTGCGTGGCTGCGGCCGGGAACGGAGGAGCTGCTGCGGGCAGCGGGATGGTGCTGCAACGCTCCCACAATCCGTACGCCGTGTCTCCATTTCACGCGGCATGCTTTGCCCAGAGCCATCCTCGAGGTGGTATCCTGAACTATGTCCTCAGCCTGCATCACACAGTGCACAGCCCAGCAGTTACCCGGCGTCCTCTCCGTGTCTGTACGCCCCGCACGCCACGAGGGGGGCTGTAGGATGCAAAGTCCCAGCACGTGGTGTACTACACCCTGCATCACAGACCCCATTGGAGACATCTCAGCAACATCCGGAAGCAATCCACAGCTTGGCCATCCCAGACCACGTCTGAGCACTGTCCCACGGAGGTGGAGAGCCGCTCCGCTCTTGGCCGTGCATCCAGCCGATGCCATCGCCGCTCTGCTCACAAGTGATTCCAGCAGCCCCCTGTGAGTAAAGCAGGTGACTGTTCTGGGCAAGTCACAGTAAACAAATATCCATAGGTAAGAGGGGGCAAAAAAAGTTGTTTTATTTTTTGTCTCCAACTCCCAGCAGCCACCAGGTGTCAGTGCGATCAAACGTTTGGCAGATGGGACTACAGTGAAGTCCTAGCAGGTGGAAAACGGTTTTCCAGGAATTACTTTGTCTTCTCTATCTGCTCTGCTGCCCGGCACACCACTCGGAGAAGTCCAGCTTTGACAGTCTTTGTTAAAAAGAAGTTTAACTACATTAAATTGATAGAAAAGTTTCCTGTTACAAGTGATAAAACAAAAGTTTCTCTTCCTTTTTAAATCCTCCCTGTACAGAGCTGAGAACCCAAGCACTGAACAACAAAGTGAAATGGGCTACAGACAGCCTCTCTACAGCACTTCCCAGCCCGCAGGTACCAGGAGATGACCCATCTGCAGGGCTTGTGGGAGAGGACAACAGTGCAATTGACTTAACAAGATCAGCCTAGTGCAAAAAACGATACAGAGAACAAAACAAATGGAAAAGGTATAAAAAGTATCACCAGACTACAATGAAATGCTATTAGCCAGTAGATTTCTAGAGATAAACTGAGATCATACAGCCAAGTGCACCCTGTCAGAGACATCAAAAGATTGTTCTCGCCTTCGTGACAGCCACCCTTAGACACTCTCAAGATACCCTGGAGCACTCCAGATTCAGAAGAGTCCACTACAGTCCCTGGAATACAGTCAGGCTGTAAAAAGCCAGAGCAGCAAGCCAGGAGAACTTGCTAGCTTATTGATAAGCCCAGGTGCCACCCTTGCTTGCTTTAAAGTTTGAAGACTTAGACAAGATCAGGAGGTGCTGAGCTCAACAAGAAGCATTACTTTAACAGCACTATGTTGTTTGTCTGAATTAGTAATGCGGAGAGAAAATGGGGTGGCAAAGCAGCTCCCAGCGCCAAGTGCACCAAGAAAGTGTTTTGTGGGTGAACTAATTCACATCTGATTGGCGGCTCTATCTTTTTAATAGCCACTGGGTTTTAAAAACTTATTTAATGAGGATTATTGGGCTTAGAAACATTTATACAGTGAAACTGCCTAAAGGCCATAGCCACACCAGGCCCTGTTATGCTAAGTGCTATACAAACTCAAATTTTAACTCCATGCTTTAAATTTACTCACCATACCATAACAACTTGCATTTAATCCTGTGAGCCCCAAAATGCCATCAACACAGCCACTGAACTTGTGCAGTTTCACTGCACAGACCCATCAAATTCAGCAGGAGCCATCACTGAGGGGCAGTCAGCAAAGGGCCACATGTGGCCATCCATGTACGGGGACTGTCCCCCCCATGCCAACCACCCATTACCAACTGCTGGTGCGGGAGAGGGAACTCCGCTGGGCATCTCTGCAACTCTACCAACAAGATAGAAAAGGAGCTGATGGTCACCATCTCCCGCACAACACAGGGAAAGGTATGGGGACAGGATAAACACTGAAAATTGGAATCTGGATAGGAAACCAAAGGCTACCTCTTGAATCTGTAACAGACTGCTATCAACCTGGTCCTACATCGAGGTGATCTGTGATTCAGTTTGTATGCAAAGCGCTATGCAAAATGAAACAACAGACTCTTTTGTACCTTGACTTTAGGCACTCACATCAGGGATGAGCATGCTAAAAACACTTATATGTACAGGGAGAGATTTACAGGCTGCATATCTGGAGTCTTTCTGTACAAAGGTTCCCTTAAAGACAAAATGCAAAGCTGCATCTTGCAGCAAGCAAGCAAGCAGATCACCGTAAAGAGAGCAATACTGCTGCCTCTGACCGAAGCAAGTCCCTCAATCCCTCCAGTGACAGAAAAAACAAATGTTCTGGGATTTCAGTCTTGAAAGTAGTTCTGAGTCTTGATTTAGGCAGGGCTCAGAGAACAATTATGCATATTCACGTGCCTTTTATCACACATCTTCAGGGAGCTGGGGCCTCAAAGTTGCCTGAGGCATGCCTGAGAAACATTCATTGGGGAGCTCTTAGATCTGATTCTCATCTCATCTAAACAGGCTTTTACACTTGTTTGAATGCAGAGATCTTAAAGATGTTATCCTCATTTACACCAATGTGACATTAAACACTTCACACCCCGAGGCAAGATCCTGAAAAGGAAATAAAAGGACCAGAAAATTATCCGAGTTTTTACTTTTCTCCCTGCTAAAAGACTCCCATAGCCTTTACATTTACCTCAAAAAAAGATCAACTGAAACCAAACTATCCTGGAAAATGGAATAGGAATAGAAAAGGCCTCCCAATCTAAAACTGAGACTTAGACAAGGGATACTTTGCTGCCGATTTCACAGGCTGTTAGGTGAAAGAAGCAGGTAAATGTCCTTTCTGAACAACTCTCCAGCCTAAAGCAAATTTCCAGCTGAGATGCTGCACCATGGCACCAAGTTCTCTGCAATCAGTCAAGCAAGGGTAAAGTGCTCAAACTTTGCAAGCTCAGCTTGGAGGCGTGGAACTGGAAGAGGGATTGAGGCCATTTGAGGGTGTGAGGTTGGGGGGAAAAAAAAAGAGACGACAGTAGGATGTTCTTCCCAGACATAAACATCAGCCCACCCAATTAGCAGCTGAGTGCTTAAAAAAACAAACAAACAAAACCTCTTTTCACGCATGGAATGCAAACTCTGCCCAGGACATCAACCAAGTTGTGGCTCCCTCCATCTAGAATGGCGTGCAGGTTTTACTGCACCTGCAGGGATTGAATGCAATCTCAGCTCTACAGATACAAATCCAGATGTAGCAAGGTCAGGATCTGGCTGCTGTAACTCCAGCTGGACTCCCAAAGTGAATTTACTCCCCAAAGCTGGACTCTTGGTGGCAGACTTAGCCTCACCTCCTTGTTTCTCAAGCCCAGCCACTCTCAGCCACTACCAGAGAGCTACAGTAAGTGCATTTAAAGGTGATGAAAGCATTGGTGCTACTGATAGGAACACACACACAGAGACCTACACACCCACCCCTCCCGCTTCCCTCTGTTCAGTGATCCTCCTGGCTCCAAGCCTCAGATGTGGGCTCAGGACTTCCATCGGGAAAACTTGCCCAAAGACTTGACCCATCCCAAGCCTTTAAGAAGTTCCTGAGAAGCCACCTGATCCCATGGTCCATCAGTCAAGACAGGAGAGAGACAAGTGTATTTAAGGGGGTGGTTCTCTCTCTCCTCTTTCTAAAGATGCGTGTCTTCCTCAAACACATCCACATCCTCGCTCGCCTGCTTATTGATCAGGACATCCCAGCTGTCGGGGCCATTGATGGTGTTTCCCCCGTTCACGCTTGGCTTCTTCTCCTGCATTTCTGACTGGCTGTCACTGGCCACATCCAAGGTGGGGTTGTCATGACAGCCGTTCTCAACAAAGCGCAGCTCCTCGCCATGCGACTGCAAAGGAAGGAGAGGAACACAAATGCAGACAGAGGAGGACAGGTCCTAGTGTTGCTGAAAAGCACAATTAGATCAGGCTATAAGGGTCACTGCAGACTTTGCAGATCATCTGTGGGAAAAAGTAAATTTACTCCTGGCCTAGCTCTTGTAGTAGAAATGAGCTGTCCTGAGCACAGCAAGAGCCACAGGTTTGCATCGCTCTTATGCCTAAATGGGCTTCCTCGCTGCTCCAGCAGCGTATTCAGCTATGTCCAGAAGGTGGACAGGAGAAAACAATCTCTCTCAACTTTCCACTCCCCTCCACCCCAAGGGATAAGAGTCCAGCCACCTTCCCCACCCGTCCAGTGCTCACCATGTTCTTCATCTTGGGCAGGCGCCTCTGCCAGCAGTTGTATATGAGCCCCAGTACAATGATGATGGCACAGATGGATCCAATGATCACCAGTACTACAAAGAGCTTCCCATAATCGCTGCGTGTCTGGTTGGGGTGTGACTGACAGCTTGTGGTGGTTGAGTAGTTCTGGATGCCAATCTGGAGGGAAGGAAGGAAGGGGTACACTAAATCCCCTGGCCTGCAATCAGGTGGGATCCTGTTCAGACTTTCCAGGGTCTAAGTACAGGACCAGCACTGTGGGCAGAGGAACTAAAAGCCAGTGTTAGGGAGCCAGGATGTTCACTGTCTTACATGACGAGAAGGCACATGACCAAATTTAACACCATCTTCCTTGGGAGCTGACAAATCCGCAAATGACATAGGCACAATCCTGTCTTGATTGCCTGCACAAAGATCACACCAATGTGCAAGACAGGGAGGCTTTCATGGGAGAAGCTACCCAAGTTTTAGAATTCTCTGGTGGTTGTCAGCAAAACCCAACATCATTCCCTGTGACTTGGTGCATTTGAAACAGGTTACGTATCAATTCAATAGTAAGTATGATGGGTGTAAGAGAATATCCTCCCGCCTCTTTCCACGCTTGTGCTAGCACAAGGTCAGTGCAATGAGCAGTGTTTCATTATTGATAGAGCTGGAGAGACAGAGGCAGGCGGTGGGGCTACTGTGGTAGGATGCATGCTTACGCAGAGGCATTGTTGCACATAGAAGTCAAACCTTACACCAACATGAATCCTTCTTTCTGGACAGTTCTAGCTGTTGATACTTCAGTCACACTATTTCTACAGGGTTGGCTTTTAGCACTTTCTCTGGTGTAAGCCAATCAATACCACACTGAGCACTTAATTTGCTTTGTCTAACTGCACCAGTTTGTTAGGTCAGGGAAAAACCTGAGAGCAGGCATCCAGCAAGGTGGTGGCCCAATTCTGCCAGGAAGAAAAAAAAAAAAAAGCAGCAGAATCAGGCCCTCGGTGCCTAATGGGAAAACTCAGAGATCATGGAACTATTTTGCCCTCATCTCTGCCTTCTTCCAAGCTGCCTAGGGGTAGAGGTGAATATGTGAGAACTAGAGGCAGCTGGCAGAGGAATCTGGCATCTGTAGCCTCTGGTTCTCTGCCTGCCCTTTTGGAGACAGTTCTTCTCCTCCTCCTAAGGAGTGAAACGCAGACCCTGGGATTGCAGGAGGAAGGTGTGTGAACGTGTCCCATCTAGTACATGCACCTCTCCCACCTCCTTCAGCACAGACTGAGCAACTGGGAGCAGCCAGCACATGTAAATCAGCTGTAGGGTGAGCAGGACTCAATCTGGGGCTCTGCAGCACCCACATCGCCACAGGCAAGAGTGTGGAAAGTATCAGACCAAGTATCCCAACAAAATGAATGTATGAAAAACAGCTTCAAAACTAAGCCAGAAAAGCAGGGAGGGAATAACCCACAGTTACTCTCTTAATGGGAGCAGACATTTGATGATCTGGCAACTATCAAAGAGGGCAGAAGAAAGTTTGCCAAGTGTCTGACTCATCTGTGTGCCTGCTGTGGGTTCAGCACTCGTTTAGACTGAGATGTGCTCCCAGTTCGCAAGGTGCTTATTTTAATTGTATAGCCAGTCTTAAAGGATGGATGCCGGCAGACAGGCTCTCACCTCAGCTAAGCTCCTCTTAACGTCTCCCAGTGCCATGAGAACATCTTTTGTAGGGATGACACCTGTAAAGGAGAGAGAGAGATCAGTGCTGCTCTTTCAGCACAGGTTAACTCAGTTAGATGTACTCAAAATCTCCGATAGGATGAAGGCAGAAGAATGCACATTTTTGTTCATTGGTACTTTATGTTAGGAGGCCAAAAGAATGCAAGGACCACAACCAAGGGTACCTGCAAATGTTCTTTAAAGAGGGAAAAAATCCATGCATGAACTGATACTGGAGGCACCTAGGTACCATCCCAACAGCCACAGAAGCTCTCAGGATCCGTCTCTGCTCTGTGAGCAGCAACATCCAAAGAGTCATGGAGGCAGGTGCCTATGCTGTTAGTTAAGTGATAAGTTGAGAAGTGAACTAGGAGCAGGCTGTCATGTCCTGCCATGGCAGTGGCCTGCTCATGGAGGACAGCATAGAAGCATGCGGAGAAAGCTGACAAATGCTCATGTGAAGGCAATCCAGGGAGGGAGCAAAGCAGGAAGCACAGTGCAGAAGAGAGCCTGGTACAAGCAGTGAGGGACAAGCCAGAAGGACGATGTGAAGAAAAAGGGTCTTAAGTCATCAGACCCCACTCTATCCATCAAGTCCACTTAACACTTGGGATTTAAGTGGGCTGGAGAGTAAAAGCTCCTTCCAACACAGCCAAGCACCTCCATTTGAGAGCCCCCTAAAAACAACCCCCATCGCAGGAAGACTCCTTCTCCCAGCACTTACCCTGTTCCCCTGCCAGTGTCATTAGCAAGTGCTTGTCATTCTCATTGGGTTTGCTCAGAGAGATCAGCCAGCGGTCCTGCAGTCCATCCGTCTGTCTGGAGAAGGCGTCCTCCACCAGCGCCAACAGCTGGGGACCCCTCTCCAGCCGAAACTCCTCCTGCCACGGGAAAGGGACCATGGTGAATGCGTGGTGGGAACAGGGCAGGTGTAGCACTGCAGGGTTGGCGTGATTGTGCGGCGAAAAGCCCTGCACCAGGCACACCCAAAAGCCAGCAATGCTAAACCTGGTGCAATGCTCCCCCCCGCAGCCCCAGTGCCCAGGCTGGACCCATGCAGCTCTCAGGACACACCAACCCTCCTCCTGGGCCCTTGTGGCTGCCATATGTGGCACACGGGGATCATGAAGCAACACCATCACGTAAGGCTTTTCCCCACAGCCAGCGCTGGGTCAGCGGGTGCAGCTCGGCCTGACACGCTCCAACCATCCCTCGGCGGGCTCCTTTGCTGCTTTCCCACTCCTGCGTTTCTATTCTTATCTCCGGTTGCCATGTCAACCTGAAGGCCACACATGATTAATAAAATGGAGAGCTCTTGTTGCCATGGCAATTCGAAGCACTCAGGGCAGGCACAGGCCTGTGCCGAAAACGGCCTAATTGGAAAAGACACCGATGACTGGGGCCTGAGTCACAGGGGCCTGCCAGTGCCTCGTCTCATCGGGTTACGGGTCCTGGCGTCAGGAGCATGCACGGGGAAGCCAGAGCCGCGGTGCGAGGGTGCAGCGCAGTGCTGAGCAGCTGTGGCTTCTGCTGCCAGCCTGCAGCTCCCTTCTGGGGGATGCAGCGGAAAGGGGAGCAGCTTAGCCCGAGAGCAGGAGGACAACGGGGGGGGATACTTCTAGTTGCAGGGAAAGCAGAGGTTGCAGAGCGCTGATGAATTCTCCCTGGTGGAGAAAATTGAGCTGTGAAGGAGTTGGAATGCATGTGAGCCAAGGTGGAGGTCACCTCCCGGTGCATAGCCAGGTACCACTGCTGGGTCAGGTTCTGCAGTCCTCACTTGGGCAAAATTCCCAAGTATATTGAGTGGGAGATGTGCCAAGAGGGACTGAAGTGACCGCCTTACCCAGAGCCCGTTAGGAAGATAAATGGGCTGCCAGCTTAACCCTGCAATACAGACATCAACCCTGCAGCAAGTAAATGCCGGCGCTATGAAGAACATTAGAGCTCAAGGTACGATTCTCTGCGAGGGGCCAGGCACCCTCCTCGCCCCTGAGCTTTTCAGCGGGACTCAGTACTGCACTAGATCAGGGCACCAGAACATAGGGAATGTTTGAGAAACCCCCATTCATGTTAATTTAAGCTACAGCACTTGCAATGCAGATTCTGCCTCACAGCCCCAGAAATCCAAACAACACAGGCCTTGGATACAGAAGCCAGAAAACAAAAGGGACGGGCAGAGGACAGGTGAGTTGCCCAAACTGAGCAAATTACCACGGGTAGGAAACAAACTGCATCAACAACGGTGGAAAGGAGAAGAGCTTGATTCCAGTTTCAGCCATGCAAAGTGGTAATGGGAGACAGGGAACGAAGCAATGTTCATGTTAAATATATATGTTGACAAGTGTCCCTTTGAATATGGGGGCGGAAAGTACAAATCACTCATTGGGAAGTATGTTTTGAAACATGAAATCAAGTGGAAAAGCAGTTCAGGCCTGCCTATCCCAGGGCACTTCCTTCTTTCAGTGTGACAGAACTGAGGATTCAACAGTAAAGGCACGATTTTGTCAAGAGACATCTGCACGTCTGCTTTACAGCTCTCGCCCTTCCAGGGGTTTAAACAACACAAGACCATAAGAAGGAAGCTACCATGTATTGCAAAATTAATAAGCATTTCAACTCCACAGGGATGGCAGAAAGAGTAATGGTGTACATGGAGGAAACAGTGCAGCAGGACTCTGGTTTTCAAGGACTGGTTTTCAGAGTTGCAATTATGAACTGCACCAGAGACGCTTAAAACTCTCCAAAGAGCAAACCTGTCTGCCTAAAGTCTGGAGGAGAGACTGACTTTTAATCTACCTTTAAAGCAGTCAGCACGCTTTATTGTGTAAATCACCTGCTTTTGCAGCCCCCCAAAATTTCACCTTAAATACAAAAAAAAAAAAAACCACCACAAACTCACCACTAGTGGAAATAGGTCAGTGCAAAAGAGTGACCCTGCAGTAACAAAACCAGCCTGCTCTGCCCATGGCAGGAGCTGCAACAAGCAGGGGTGCAGACACACAAGGACAGAACGTGGTTCCCTGATGAAATATTTTGGTCTCAGGCTGTCAGGCTCATAATCATTTGAGAATTATGAAAAGCACCTTGACCCCAGGCCTTTCACAATTGGTTTTAAAGTGCCTGATAAAAGGCCCAACAGAGGTGAATGAGCCCTTTTACCAGAGATCCACAAGGGGCTCTGGGCTCATGAATTAACTGCAGCTTTATGGGGATGGATGGACAGGCATTGGATTAGCAGAGCATGTCTGGTTAACAGACCCAGATAACACACAAGATAACAGGGTGGGAAGAAGAGGCACTTAAGGAAGATTTAGAGACAGCTGTTTGATACTGAACCATTCACACTGCAAATGAGGAGTCCTTTTTCCTCTGAGCCATCAGAGGAATGTTACTACATCCTGGAAAAGGAAAAGGAAGACAGGGAAGGAGGGTCATACCTCAGTCCTGCCACATTGCCTGCAAGTAAGAGGTGCAATGTCAAAAGTTCTCATGTCTCCTGGTAAGTGAGGTGAACACGCACAAACTAGCAGCCAGGAGTTAGTCAAAATCCAAGCTGGAACTGACATGGTCTAGACTGAGTGAAATCCTCTCTCCACCCACTGTTTCCCCATTTGGAGAACAGGAATATTTTTGTCCTTCTCTCCACAGCCTCTACAGGGACTTTGAGAATTAGTGCTTTTAAAAATGTTTTGTAGTGAAAGCACACAGCAAGAGCTGTGCCTGCCTCCACATCTCTAAGCACTATTCCTCCCATGCCATCAAATCTCTGTGGACTGACTTACACAGTCAATGTTATCCGACATATTCAGGATGATGTAGTTTTTCCCCGCAAGGTTGCTCCAGTCTTTGCAGATCACCTGGAAAGACAAGACGTAAAGACAGCTGGGTTTGCATAGCAAAGGCAGCTCTCCTGCTGAAAGCATGAGGCACACATGGGCTGTGCCATACCCCAGAGAAGTGCTTCTCAAAGGAAGTAACTGTACTCTCTTTGCACGGAGGATTCACCCTTCCATTTGTAATGTGGGACACTAGCTGTTTTCATTTCAGTGCTAGCACGTGAGGCACAAGGTTATCGTGCCAGCTTCCCACAGCCCAGCTTACCTTCCACCCATATCTAGAGTCTAGGATGACTCAGGAACTCAATGGAAAGCTCTCTAGCCTGCAGCCTTATTCTATGTGTGATCAGCACTTAACACAAAACCTAACCAGGAGCCTCTGTGGTCCTAAAACTGGTGAGAGAGGGCAGTTCTTTGCAGGCAGGACATGAAGCACAGAGGGACTAAGCCACTCACTCAGGGTCCCAATTACCTTGGGGCAGAAAGAAAAACTAAAAACTTTCCCTGGTTCTTTTCCACCAACCTGCTCCTCCTACCTACCTTCCCGTTACCAGCTGCCAGTTTGCTGGATTCAGGAACTGCACTTCACCTCACCCCTCCTCACCCACGGGCTCTCTTAGACTAACATCCTCACAGATCACTCTACCCTGCTCCACCTGCTCTGCATCTGGTATCTGCATCAGGCAGCAGCAGCAAAAATAGCACTTCGTTCTCGCTCCCTTTCCAGAAATCCTCGGGGCCGTTTTTGTCCTGACACTTCCAATGATGAAGGCTGAGAAAACAAGGAGCTCTCGCTGCCATGCATGCCCCAGAGGGGAGGTGTTTATTAAAAGCAGGGTTTTGGACAGCAGTTCATGAGGAAAGATGTGCGGGGGGCAGGGCTTTCCCCAAGGACCATAGGTACCCGAAAAAGTGCTGTGAAAAACCCTCCAAAATTCAGTTTTGGCTGGGTTGGATGAGCAGGAAAAACTACTTCCACCAGTCAGACTTAGGGGAATGGTAAGGTTAAGGGGTTAAACACCCTGCCAAATATCTCCACTGCAACCTCCCATCCACTGCCCCCTCCCAGTGCTACCTGTGCTGAATTCCAGGGCATTTCTGTTGGCAGCACGGCCATGCGGGCGTCCCCAGCCTGCGGCGACAAGCTCCCCTCTGCTGTCACAGACTCTGTGTCATTCCAGACAGGATCCTGCACAGGCTCATCAGTCCTGTCCCACGGAGCTGCAGAGGAAGCAGGGTGCTGCTCACCACCAGAAAGAGTCTGGGCATCTGTGGAGCTGCCACCAGGAGACAGTGTCCCCAGAGGCGTTTCTGCTGTCTGCTCAAGTTCAGTTAGCACCGTGGGCTCCAGCATCTCCCATCCCACTGTTGTCTCCAAGAACTCCTCTCTGGCTGAATGTTCTTCCCCCCCAGCCTCCATCGTGGGCTCTGCGAGCTCTGCTCTTGCGGTAGTCACAGTCTGCTCCGAATATGCTCCCCTGACAGCCCATATGTCTCCGTCTGTCACCTCAAAGGGCTCTTCCGAAACACCAGGAGACCTTGCAGCGGTAGTGGAAGAAACAGAGGACACTGGCAGAAGACCCGGCCCCATGCTGCTCCCAAGGTCTAAGCCAGGAGGAACGGAGTCCTCTTCTTGCCCTCCTACGGCTGCCTCGGTCACAACACCTGGCCTGGCGGATGCTGTGGAAAACAGGAGGGAGAACAAAGACTCCTCTTGGCCCACTGGTTCAGAAGATGCAACCTCTGGCCCGGAGGTCTGGAGGCTCTCCACTCCTCCTCTTGAGTGATCTATAGGTAGCAGCCCCTCCTCTTCCTCCAGCGTGCTGGAGAAAGGCGTGTGCAAGTCAGGCTCTACAAACTCTGCCGGCGGATGGACAGTGGCTGCTTCCCAGTTGTCTTTTACCTGCGTCCCATTCCCTTTCAGCGGGGCCTTCTGAGAGGCAGCAGGAAAGCTGTAGTCTAAAAAGAGATCCAAGAGACTTCATGTCACATCTTAAGCACCTGTGAACTCTGAACAACAGAGAGCTGTCCCCATTGCAAGTGCCTAGCCACAGGTGGGATCAAATGGCAGAGATTCTTTAAGAGCAGATAGCCTGCCGCTGAAAAGAACAATCCCACCTGGTAAGTGCAGTGCAAACTCCTGTACTTACCCAGCTCCCTGTCCCATTCCAGTGAACCCACTTTCCCTAGGGAAAATTCACACGTTCATTCTCCTCACTCCCTTCTGCCCTGAAGGTGTTTCACAGACCTGCTAGCCATGAGGGCTGCAAATAACAGCTCTGACACCTAGCATCTCTAAGGTGAGGTTATGAGTGTTAGGAATCAGGCTGGGACCCAGGGGTTTGTTCCGCATGGGTTTTAGAAAGATACCGGATTGTAACAGCAGTCAGACACAAGCTAAATGGGAAATACTAGGGAAGAGAACAACAGCACAGCAAAACAGATCCTTATAACCTGGGCGTGCCCAGGCTATACCACCAAACCCTGAATCAACCTGCGCATCTTTGAAATACAGAACTTCAGTTTGTATAGTGCTTCACAGAAGAGAAGTCATCCCACAGACATCTGTGCTATGAGATTCCCATGTCATTAAGGATCAGTTTTGCTGCAGGGAAACAGAAGTCAGAAACAGGAGCTGAACACAACTCCCCTTCCTCCAACTTCAGCCCAAGTTGTTCTGTGGCTCTGACCATGACTGCAAGTGATATTGCTAGACAAATAGAGATGCTGAAGGAGAAGAGACACCTCCCAAACGTAAGGTTAGAGCAGGCAGTGGAACCCCAATGACGAGTGGTTGCAGAATAAGAAGAGTATCCATAAGATCAGACACATTAAGCTGGAGGTCAACAGAGTTCTTCATCTTTCTTGAGAAACTGTCTGTATCTGGGTAGCTCCGTTTCAGCAGTTTGGTTCCCAATTAACTCCCTTTCTCCCCAAGATGAGCACAGCATATATTCTGAGGAAGAGAAGGAAGAGGACCCCTCCACAGCCAGAAACAAGCACCCTGCCCAGTCTTTGGTTATTGTTATTAAGGGACAGTCTGAAATCCCCAAGGCCCCCACCTCTTCTCCTGCCTGCCAAAGCAGATGCTTCACTGAGCACAGTGGGCAGCAGCTCTCTGGATGCCTTACGGAGGAGATCTGCATGAGAAGTCTCCGTACGTCCCTGACTCCAAGCCATGGCTTGCTGCTGCTGAGCGGGTGCTGAGCTCCCAGGCAGGCAGGGCCACGTCAGCAAACACCTCCATTGCCTTGGATATGCCCTGGCAACCGAGACTGCCCATACTGTTCCTGCAACCCAGCCTCCTCCTGCTTCCCATCCTTCCTGATGGGAGAACCACGCTGCTCCCTCCACCCCTAGCAGGATGCACAAAGATGCTCCTGTTCAGCTGAGATGTGGCTTCCCTAATCCACGCCTCTTTCCCTTCACAGTCTCAGCAGCTCCCTCCACATGCTGCCCAACAATGAGTGTGATACAGCTGCTGACCTTTGGGACCATGATGTGGTGACTGTCTCCCCGCTCTGGCTGCAAACAGACCACTGAGATCTACTGGGAACTGCAGGCGGGTTCCCCCCTTCAGCGTATGCCTGCCTTGCTGCTGTGTTTTACTAGAGAGCACCCAGCCTGATGGAGACA
Source organism: Anseranas semipalmata (assembly GCA_013399115.1). Lineage (NCBI taxonomy): Eukaryota > Metazoa > Chordata > Aves > Anseriformes > Anseranatidae > Anseranas > Anseranas semipalmata. Next base: position 567,721 of record VXAA01000406.1, read on the forward strand.
CGAGCCAAGGATCCTGAGGATTAAAAGAAGTTATTGCTACCAACAGCCTACCTGGTGATGTTCTGTGGGAGGCCAAGGAGGCCGTCAGAGCAATCAGCAACAGCACAAATTACCCCTGCTGCCTGTGCTGGTCTTCCCAAAGGCCTTTACCAACAGCTATGCGTCCTAGCATCTGCAGAGACACAGGCACTGCCTTGCTAGACAGATGCTGGTTAATGGCAGGCATGGCCTCTGACCACAGGATTGAGGACATTAGGTCGGGACCCTCTGCAGACAGATGGTGAAGGTTTAGCGCGTGTCCCAGGGCCCTGCTGCTGCTGCAGGGATACGCGGGGTTTGTGCCGAAAACGCCGACCTCAGCAGGATCCCTGCCCGTCCTGCCGCGCTGCGGGTGAAAAGTGAGGGAGGTGCTGGTTTCGCCCTCTAAAACAAGGCCCTGTCAGATGAGGCATTATTTCAAGGGATCAGCGATCCAATCTGCCATCTCCCTCGCCTAAAGACATCCTCAGCTCTTCTCGACTCCGCTGCACCTCCTCCCAGCGGGAAGAGAGCGAGAACTGACAGATGGGCACAGAATAAAAACAAATGGGGCAAAAGCAGCACGAGGTTTGCCCCACAGGAGCGAGAAACTCTCCTAGCCTGTCAGCTCTCCTTCGAAGCCATGGATTCGACCCTTCCTTGAGGTGCTCTGTCACAGATCAGCTGGCTGCTGAGTGGGGAAGCCCCGCGTGGTGCAGCCATGCCGCCCTTTCACAAACGAGATCTAAGGAAGCCTGATGCACTGCCACCTCGGCCATCTCTTCTGGGTGACGGAAGCTCAGGAGAACCGATTCCACTCTCTCCCAGCAAGCTCCTGTCTTACAAGACAGCTGAAAACTGAAACCTGAACTGTTTCTCTGGGGCAGCAAATCAGCAAGGTGGAAGCAGACAGGAGCCCTCACGCTCACTGCTAATTGATTTAACATTCCCACTTGCCCCCAGTCTTTCCACTGTCCTGCATGCTAAACTGGGAGCATCCTCCTCCCGTCTGCTTCAGTAAGACCCCGCTGATTAGAACCTCAACTCCTCTCATACCTTGCAAGGACTGTTATTCAGCTGCTCACCCTGCAGTCAGGGCAAGAGGCAAAACTCAGAGCTTCGCATGGAAAATGCTGAAACTTGAGGTGTTTTGGCCAGAGTTGTACTGCTGCACGCTCCTTAAAACAAGCTGCCCTCCTTATAACTCAGTTCCCAAAGGGAACTCTCCAAGTTCAGAGGTTTGGGGATAGTGATGAAATCCTTCCTTCCAGACTTTCCTGCTAGACACTTGGAAAACACCTGGAAACATCTTCCACAGCCTCACTACCAAGGGAGGGCATCCGTCCACTTCTCATGATCAGGTCTCTCTAAAGTATTCATATTTTCTCTCAGTTTCTTTCACCCCTCTTCCACAATTTGAAGGAATTTTTGCACCCTGTCCATCTCCTTTGTATGACCCCCAGCCACCAAGCTAGTCCCAGCATCTTCTTCCCAAGGCTCCTTCCAGACAAGCTGGTTTCTGTCACTCACCCATGCAATGCAGAGCTAAGAGCTTCCCCACTGGAAAAGTCCCTCAGCATTTCACTCCATTCCCTTTCCCCCAAACCCTAAAGGGATGCAAAAGGGCATCTCCCATTTTTAGTGACTCCTTCCACCATTCAGCCAGCAATTCCCCTTCAGCAAGCAGTCTTCCACACTGCAACCCACCAGCCTGCCTGGTTGTCCTCTCCCTTCAGCAGACCCTCCACAACTGGCTCCCATGCCCTGCGCACGTGGAAACGCACCCCCAGACCTTCCCACCTACCTACGCCAGTGGTGTCTCGTCCCATACCAACCAGCTTTGCTGGAGGTCCATGAGAAATAGCAACCATGGAACAGAGAGGCTGCACAGCCTCAGGAGACCTGTGCTCCTGCTGCAGCAGTGGGGCAGGTTTTTCTGTTAAAGGAGACAGGTATTAGGGAGCTGGCTGCAGTGCCAGATTCGCCAGGCCGGTTTATCAGCTCATCAAATTGAAGTAAGGAAACAAAAGGCTGCCATACAGAAGGGTGGCCGGGAAGGGAGCAGGCAGTAACCACACACATCATTATCTCCTCTCCTGCTGCGGTCTGCTCTCGTAAGTCTCCCACTGAGATCAGCAGTAGGTTGGAGCACGAGAGGAACTTGTGCCACACGCAGAGATGGCATATGCCACATCCCCCTACAAGCCACAAACAAAAGCAGCCAAGCCAGAGTGGACCAGGAGAACTGCCCACGAGCCTGTCTCAGCATCTGCAGCCACGCAGCCCTGCAGGGACGGACCAGATGAGCGAGGCAGGCAGCCACACCTCCACGTCACATTCCCCCCCAGAGTTTCTCAGTCGCACCAGCCCCTTGGGAGTCCAGTTCACCGATATGAAATTCCACACCTTCACCTCACCTCCCTGCCACCACAGCCCCCTTAATGCTTTCTACCGGTAGCAATATTACATTGCAGCATCCAGCTGCCTTCTTTTCCCCCAGACCTCCCAGTTTTTCCCTTCCAAGCTCTCTTGCAAAGACCCTCAGGCATCATTTTCCACAGAAGCCATCTCACACAGCCCTCCTGCCACTCCAAATCCTGCCCTCTGCATCTCCCAGCAGACCCGGGTCTGGGTCGCACAGATTCATTTCCTTTGCCTGGGGAGATGATTTGCCCTGGGAGAGGTGAACGTGAGCTCCAAACCTCTGCAAGTCACCATTTAGGCTGTGTCCTGCTTCCTCTAAAATCAATACCAAAACTTCCCCTGACATCAGATGGGCCAGGGCTTGGCACTTAGCCAGAGCACGATTCCCCAGCCAGACATTTAATTCATTACACTTCTGTCTCTCCTTCATTCAGAAGAGCTGGTCTCTGTTATTGCCCTGCAAGGTTCCCTAACCTGTGTTTGCCACTGTTAGCTGTTTAAAGCAACCGAGACAGCTCAGAAAAAGGGTGAGCCACATCATTTTTAGTACACATAACCTGACCATAAGGTCCTTATTGGATTAAACTGGAAGATCATGTTAACCAGTGATTGAGTTACTGATAACTAGACAGCATTGTAATAAAGACAAGAACATTCCTGGGCTTCCATCACACAACACAGCTCAAAGCAGAAGGCACATTTTACCTGCTGGTTAAAATGCAGCCAGTTCCGAGGTGGTTTCTGCCTGCTGTTTTACCGTATAGAGCAGCGAGGCTTATTGCAAAAAGGCATACTGCATCTGACTGAAATTGCAGGGGGATTTCAAGGAGGCAAAATGCAATTACTGGTGCTGGAGCTGAGCCAGTTGGGATTAATACGCTTATTTTCCAGAAGAGGTAGGAGAAGTTACTATCTATCTGCCACTCCAAGACAGGCCCAACGAAGTCATAGTTAAAAGAGAGACCCGGGGTAGCAAAGTGGTTGCATCTCACTATGCTTAGAAGTTGCTCCAGGTGGAAACTGGGCACTTTAAAGTGCTACAGCTGTTCCCAAAGAGCCCCATGCCTTTTTTCTGCTCAGCGCATGACCTGCACTAAGGCTGAAATAAGCCACCCTCACCCAAACGTGGAGCTGGTCAGGGATAGCTGCACCAGAATAACGTTTTGTACAGAGAAACCCTGTTTGTCACAGGTCAGCCTTTGCAAGCAACGGCTTGGCCGAGACAGCTCGTCCCAAGACAGATCACCTAGCGTGTCAGCGTACATTAAACCAGGGCATAAACAAGAGGCATCTCGGGAGCTGAGCTCAGGCAGGGGGCTGCTCAGTGCTAAGCTTCTTATGTAGACAGTCTTTACCAGGTGCTTCATTTCATTAAGGCTTGGTTGAAGATGGTATTAAGAACTGCAGCTTTGCTGTCAGTCTGGATGAAGAGGCAGCAGATTTCAGCAAGGCTGAGAGAGACTGGGATCCCTCTGGCCAGCGGCAAATAATTCATCAAGGAAGGCAGTGAATCTCACTATTGGAGAAGAGTTGGGAGTAGAAGAGATTTTATCCCTTTAGTTGGTTGGAAAACTTATCTTTCTTTGGATACAGTGCTTCTAACTTGTCTGTCCTGCTATCCCTTATCCTAGCTCTCGTGGAAATCCCTTCCATTAATTACAATGAATAATTAAAAGATTACTTTTTTTTTCCTTCCACCAAAGTGCCACATGCCACCCTAGCGAATCACCAACCCATAAGACTCTATTTGAGAGCTCCCAGCACAGTCATGCCATGGACTTCAAATGCACACCCTTGGAGCTAGAAGCGCAGGCTCTGGCTGTAAGGAAGCGAGCCTCCTGCCAGCCCACCACCACGCAGGAAGGCGTGATGAGGCACTCCGATCCTCAGAGGCTCAGCTGTTGGGCAAGGGATGAGAGGGACTAAGTGCCTTCATTCACCAGTCTCTCCCAAGTCTTGCATCAGTTTTTGGGAGCCCACACTTCCCACCAATTAATAATTAGGCTGCCTCAACCTAGAGCCTTCATTGGAAGAGGAATGTGTGGGGCATTGTGTTCTGATTGAGAACACAAACCAGGTGCAAACCAGAGAGCACTCCACGATGGACGTGACACCACACAACTCCTTTACTAGAAATCAGGGACGGGAAGGAACCTGCAGTCCTGATGACTCCCATCTTCTACCCCTAAAGCCAGAAGAGATGTTGCATTTTTCGCCCAGAAATCCAGCGTGACAGTAGGAAGCACAGGGGGATGGAAGCCTCCAGGCAAAGCAAGGTGGAGAAGGTGGAAAGGAAGACAAGTCCCTGCAGTGCACTATATCTTTAGGGTTGATCTGTCACTCAGGCCAATTTGATATCAAAGGTGAAGTAAAGCAGGCAAACCCAAACTACAACATGAGCAGCTCCTGGGTTCCCTGGAAGCCTGAAGGCAGCGGGATGCAGAAGTAGCAGCTTCACAGCTCCTCTGACCCACCTTTTGGCTGAAGTACGAGTCATCCACTGCTTTTTTCCATAAGGATATGGCATCCATTTTCCCAACAGACCTAATTCCATCTTCTCCAGATGCAGCTCTACCGGGTAGCGGCTGTACATGAACAGCAGGGCTAAGATGTACTGGTGGGTTAGCACACATGCGATGTGCACTTCTGTGTGTACTCTGACTGAAAGAGACAAATCTCAGGGTCCTTCCACAGGCTGGTGCTCACTGATGTCAATATAGATTTACTGTTCTGTAGCATAAATCAGCAAAAGCACATTACTCAAGAGAGTCAGAGCCTCAGGCTGAGCTGTGCTCTGCCAGTGGGAGTTTGTTCTCACTTTCTAATGGACTAACAGGTGGCCCTAGATGCCACATGTTTTCCAGAAATATTTTTAAAGGATGTTGGAGTGCACTTACCAAAAAAAAAAAAAAAAAGAGCAGCAGCTGCAGATTGTTATTACTTTTTATCTCTCACAGCCTCAAAGTCACACAAAGGCAGAGCAGTCTCCCCACACAGATTTCGGAAGGACAGAAAAAAGGAGAGATGACCAATACCAGTTTGAAATCTCAGGAGATCTGGCCTATCTGCAACAAGACCACCACTTCCAGGCCCAGTATCCTTACACCAAACAGGGAAGGAAGCCAGCGCTACATGTCTCCTTTCTTCGTAGTGAATTTTCTCTCTCCAGTAGTATAACAATCCTGTTTTGTGCCTTGATTGATACGGGGTCTCAAATCTGTGCCTGGGGCAGATATATCAGCTATGCCAGGCTGCACTTCCCTGTCATTCAGGGAGAAATCCTACTTAAGGAGAACTTACACTATACACTTTTTTAATAGCAGCTGTTTGAAACTGTTTAATGGATTTATAGGTTGAAAATAACCTAACAGATGTCATTACACAGTTCCACAAGGTATCACATGGCATCTGTCACACATGCAGAACATAAGATCCATCGGTTATGTGTCTCTCATGCAGAGGCTTTGCATGACAGGAGAAGGCTGCCCAATTTAGGGATGCTATTACAATATCCTTTATAGTAAAATGACACACAGCAGGTTTCTAATTAAATTTTAAGTAGAAATGTGCTCCCAGCTCCTGAATAATTCAAACTGTTCTATTAACCAAGGTTCTGAAATGCCACCGAGACATGAGCTCTGGACATAGCAATGGCCAGGGAAAAAAAAACAGTGCTTGGAAGCACTGAAGTGCTGGGCAGTGGATAGGGCAGGGTATGCGTAAAGGACAGCTGAAAGAGCACATCTGTTCATGTAGGAAAGCACTGCAGGCGAGAACGGAAGGAGAGATGAGTGTGTTCTGCATACAAATGGGGTGAGGCACGTGCAAGAGGCAAGGCTGGGTTTGGTACCCAGTGCATCTCGCTCTCAATGCACAAGCACATGCTGTTCTCCAAGTCACGTCCAGATCTGTGAGTACATGCAGGTGCCTGCTGGCACACAAATAAAAGCGCCGCTGAGCATGCTGCCAGCTCGTGAGAGAGGCTAAGCCAGAGCATGTCCCAAGGATGCGCTGGTGGGAACATCCACCACGAGCATCGCTGCAGAGGAAGCATCTGCACAGCTTCCCCACGGCCAGGCCCGCAAGTGCCCTGGGGCAGCAGGAGCAGCAGGGCAGTGGGAGCACGGCTCGGTGAGTCTAAGGGCAATGCAAGTGAGCAAAGGGTTTCAGAGACCTAAACTGGGACAGCCCTTGTCCTCCAAAGCACAGCCTGGGCCCCAGTGGGCAGTCACAGCGCTGCCAACTGGCGCACTGCAGCAGACCTCAGCCCTGGGTGAGCACAGGTCTTTTTAAGGTCAGAAATGGCTGTGAAGATAAGGCTAAAACAAGGTTCGTGCCTTCTAATTCCAGACCTGAGTCAGACCCGCTGAGAGGGAGGCAGCGATACTGGATAAGGGAGGAGGGATAAGGCTGAAGGCCTGGCCCCTGGGTAACATTTAATACATGTCCCACATGACACTTAGCAGCAGGAGTACGCGAAATAATCTCCTAAGCTACTGGAAACCCTGCAGAGACTCCTCCTTCCTCCCATCCCTCGCCGAGAACACCTCAAAGCCAACAAGGGACTCAGAGGGGAGACCACTGAGGGGGCCAACACTCAAAAACACCCGCAGAGGAAAGCAAGCTGAAACTAACGAAGCTCATCTTGGCCCTGGGCTCCCCAGGGAGCAGGCAGGACAGTGCAGGAAATGGGGCAGCTGCCCAAGGGAAAAAAAAAAAATGTTGTCTTCAGTCGGGCCAAATCCCCACTGAAGTCACAGGGTGAAGAATCCAGGATTTGGCCTGGGGAATCCAGCTGGGACTCAAATCCTAAGATGGCCTTGATCTCTGAGCCAGGGTCTTGAGACCTTTAGATCGTCATTAATTGACAGCAACAGAAAGAAGGGTGAGAGAAAAAAGAATAGAAGGGAGAAGGAGTGAAAGAGAAAGAAGGCCATGAGCCAAATGGGAAACTAGGTGGAGGCGATACTTTTCCCAGCTCAAGGAACCTCACAGCAGCTCAGGAATAAAGGCTCAGCTGTAACTTGATTTCTAAAGCCTGTGCTTGCTCAGGGTTCACTGGGGACACATCAGGCACTGAGGTGAGAAAATAGAGCTGACGTTTAATCTCAACCCCTCTTAGCAAGAGTTGTGTCAAATCAGGAAAACAGATCCCTGCATCCCTTCGCCTCCCCAGAGCCCTGGTGGAGAGGAGAGGAAGAACGAGATAAAAATAGCCTACCTGTTGCTGGTCCCAAGTCCAAGCTGGAGTCGTTGAGCTCTCCCCCATCTTCCCAGAAGTACTGTGGGGGCTGTAAGATCTTGGACTCTTCGTTCTCCTCGCTGGCAAAACCCGATCCTGGGGCAGCATGCAGAGAGCCAGGGATCAGATCGGGTTCTGCAGCCTCAGGGCTGGTTTGCTCGTGGGAATTCACTGCCTCCAGATGGGACATCATGGCAAACTCCAGCAGGGAAGTTGAAGTGAGGCCATCAGTGGTCGGTTCCTCCGAGGAGGCAAGGCAGAGGCACAAAGTCCCTGTATAGTGACAATAAACCCGTATCAGAGAGGACCGACAACCAGTGGGCTGGTCTGCTCCTGCCAAACCAACCTGCCTTTGGGGTAACCTGCCCCTCAGAGGGCTGCACCCTCAGCTGACGAGGAAAATCAGGCTGTCGGGGGGAACATTCACAACTGTACAGAGGAGCATTCACATCCCGCAGGAGTCAGTGCCAAGCAGCCGTTCAGCCCTGGGCACTTCTCTTCAATGGGGCAGTGATGGCTCAGCCTTTCTGGGGCTTTTTGCCTCTCTGAAAGGACAGGGTGCCTTGTTAGTCACCCATCCCGAAGAGGTGGAATATCTTATACTTAAGGCATAAAATCCTGGCTCTGCAAAGTCAATGAGAGTTTTCTATTCGACTGTCACGCAGCCAAGATTTCACCTTAGTACTCCCGATATGCAGCTATATTATATACAGGGGGATTGATTTAAGCCAAAATTATTTAAATCATCAATATTAATCATGTTTTAAATCAGCAGGCTGGAAATCTATTTTTAAGCCATTGATTTGAACTTCATTTTGCATTCACATTTTTTGTTTTCATAAGGACAGGCTGACTGTCACAGGTAAGAATTAAGACAAACCAACAGCAAACATCTACCTAATGCTAAGCAGGGATGCAGGTGGCATTTTACACTTTTGTTTAAACAATTATATACTTGGTATTTCCATTTTACATATTAGAAAGTTTGACTGACACTTCTTGATTCCTAGATGAGACTTTAATTGTGATTTGTGTCAAGGTACATTCACATGCATATTGAACTTCAATCAAAATGCAAGAAAACAGCATCTGGAACTTGGCTTTATTCAACCGATAAATACCATGGTAAGTATGGAGACATAAGGAAAAAATATGTCTACCAAAACATGTTTTGCATTTAAAACAGTTTTGTTAAGCAAGTGAAGTAACTAATTTGGGTGAACTGAACCAATTGCTTCCTAGCCCTCTGCTCTTCAGCACATTAAATCTAGAAGAACTCATCCTCTCACAGCTGATTTTTATTCATAGATTAAAAGAAAAAAAAAAAAAAGGACAAGTTTTCCCGCTTTCTCAGCTTATACTCCGTTTCTCAATTTTTAATGAACTCGTCACTGAACTGAACTAATTGAATAAACTGAAATGAAGACTAATTTGGTATCTTTCTTTGATAACTGATTCTGTAGACAAGAGAAGTGCAGCAGATCTAATCCATCTGGACATCAGTAAGATATCGGATACAGTACCCCACCAACAAATTACAAGGGAAGCAAGAAAAGACAGCGATGAGTTGAAAAATTGTAAGGCAACTGTAAGGCATTGGCTATAGGAAAACTGACAGAGGCTTGTGCTGGAGGGAAGCTATTAGTAGAAATCCTCAAGGTCTGTCCTTGGACTTGGTGTTGTTTAACATTTTCCTAAGTGACCTTGGCACAAAAATTAAGAACAAGATAATGAAATTAGCCAAGGAAACAAAGCTAGGAGACGTCCTCACTACACAGAAAGACTGTGGGTAGAGCCAGGTGATCCCGAGGATGGAAATAACAGAAATATTATGAAAAGAGACACTGCAAAGTGGTAAGTCACCACCTTGGGAACTAGCACCAAACATTCTCTGATATAAGATAGGAAACCATCCATTAGAAATATCTTAAGAGGAGAAACTCCTGTATTAGAAACGGCTCTGAGATATCACTGGAATGCACATGTGAAAATGCTTGCACAGTCCTGAAGCATTAGAAACAGAGATTTTACAAAGCACTGCTGAGACATCACCTGGATGCTGCACGCAGATTTGGATACACGTGGCCTGAAATGATTTAGGCAGAGCTGAATCTGCCTTCAGGCAAGGGCACAGACTAGGCGACCTCCTGAGGTTCCTTCCCACCACCACGTCCTATGACTCCACATCCTAGAAGGACAAATTCAAACCAACACAAGTGCCAAGATGAGTTACGGGGCAACAGCAGATGGGTTGGCCCCTGTGCTTTCACTGAACACATTGGCTTCTTAGCACAAAAAAAAATGTTTGGGAGTTGCTGCTCACTTGCCAGGCTGGTTACCAATCCTGTCCTGGGAATGCTGGAAGCCCAGAAATGCACTTCTCAAGCCTTGTGCATGCCCTGACCTTCTCCACCTACCTCTGCTATTCTCTGAACTGAGCAAAACCCAATATTGGTTACTCTTTCCCATATACACTTGAGCCAGGCTTCTGCACTTCTCAGTCTCGATTGTTTTGTTCTATTGATCCAAGGCAAGATCGGCTGATGCCAGCGCAGCAACAAAAATCAAATGGCGAAAGAGACAGAGTGTCACAGGGGAAGGAGGCTGCTGCGGCATCACGGGGCCAGCCAAAGCACCCCTGGGCATGGGCTGGCGCCCTGGGAGTCGAGTCCAGTCCGCGGCTGGAAGTGGGGAGTTCGCAGGCCTCTTGTGCAGGAGCACTGGTCCAGGGAGACCTGGCCAGGCCGGCCCCGTGCCGATTCAGTGGTGCTCACCAGGCTCCGAAGCGCTGGTGCCCAGGCTGGGCTTCCCCAGCCCGACACGAGACACCCGGCAGTGTCTGCAGCACTACCGGAGAGCGCCGCTGAGCCCCGTGCAGCCCCGCCACAGACAGCACTCGTCTTGGAGAGCTTACAGCTTAAGTAAACATGACAGAGAGCAGCGAGGGGGAGACAGGGAACGTCATGCTCAAAGTTATCCAGAGAAGGGGAGCAGAAGGATGGGGAAAGGCTACAGCAGAGGTCCAAGGCCACATGGAAAATTTGGTGTAGTTAGGAGCAAAACTGACCACCTGGATCCTACTTCAGCTCTTCATCTGTCCCAGTGCCCCAGTCTCCTCTGGCTCCCGTGAGCGAAGATGTGGCTGATGTGGCTCTCTGGCTTTCCAGCCATGTTACAATGCACGTCCCAGGTCCCCCAGCCAGCTAGGCAAAGCCTCGAGATGCAGCTCTGCGCCAGCTCCAAAGATGGCTCAAGCTTCCTCGTTTCCACCAGCTACACACCGTTCGGGCTGCCTCCAGACCTCAGCCACAGCCCATCCCCACACCTCTGCTGCAGACATCTCGTGGCAGATGAACCTGGGCACCCAGGGAGCTAATCCCATCCCTGCGGGAAGCTCGGGTCCTGGGACTTCGTTTACCCTCATTTAACTCTGAAGTGTTTACCCAGTTAAAACCCCTTAAGCTGCATTATCTTGTTTACTGGGATGCTCTGCTCTCCTCAGCCCAAGATAAAACTCCACCATCTCATCCCTAAGAGTGAGTCATTAATAGACACAGCCCGAGCAAGCCAGGTTTCTCCTGCAGTGGATCTGGGGTAGAACACCAGCTTGGGGCCTGATCCACGGGCACAGGATGCAGAGGCTGGACTGGGGGAACTCCCTGTACCAGCCCCAGCCCAAACATCACAAGGTACCCTCTCCAGACCGCATCCTGACACCCCTTCATACCTCTTGCACCAGCAGCAGTAACAACCCAAAGGCTTAGGGTGCCAAACACAGATTTGCCACCTTCCCCCGCCTCTTCCAAGCATCTGATAAAGGAGCTCAATGCAGCTGTCAACTCTGAGGCAAAGAAAGAATCAAAGCACAAGCTGAGCTGGGAGGCAGGGGAGCACAGCTGAGAAATCTAACCCAAGGAATCGGTAGCTAGCCATTTTCCTCCTAGGATGGGGAACAGGGATCAGGCGACTTCCATTAGCCATCAGTCTCCCAGTCTGGTATTTTAAAAAGCATATCAAACGGTAGGGAAAAAGAAACACAAACGAATAAAACCCTGCGACTGTAGATGGGAGGGAGCAGGGAACTGAGCCAGGGCTCGCCAGCTGCTTCAATGGGGCGTTTGTCTCTCGTTTCTATTTTTGCGGCACCTCTGCGTAACCTGGAAGGGATGAGGCTCTGCATGCTAAAGAGGGCAGCCAGCCTTCGGGGAAACGGCGGGGATGTGAGCACGGGAGGCAACACCAGCCCCAGCTCACAGAGAGGAGGGGTGAGAAGGGAGAGGAAGCGGGAGAGGTAAGCGGAGCGGGGAGAGGGAACAAAGGCACGGAGCGTGCAGCAGGAACAGCACGGGAGCTCCCGCTCTGGCTGCGAACTCTTGAGCTCTCCAGCTGCCAGCACCCACAAACGTGACACGTGGAGGGAGCACTGACCTTGCTGGAGATGCTTCACCTCCGCAAGGAGCGCAATGGGGCGATTTCAACAACAGGGGGTAATGCTGCAGTGTCACCTTCCCACGGCTGCTGGAAAAGCACCAGCATGGAGGACACACGTGTGAAATGAGTTTGCTGGTCCCACTGGTGCCTCAGAAAATGGCTTCAACTCGTAGCAGTGAAGCTTGCTCTGTTCAGCTCAGCAGAGGATGCGACATAACTGCCCAAAGAGGCAGATGGAGGAGTTTTGGTCAATGGCAAAAAAAAAAAAAANNNNAAAAAAAAAAGAGGAAAGAACATCTGCCACCTTCTCCCAAACTGCTGGGAAAAAGAGCAGTTTCAATTTCTAAGCAATTCTAGAAGAACCCCAAGGTATTTCCTACATTAGCCAACCAAGAACCACTTTATCCCTTTGCCACGAGGCCAGCCACCTCTCCATGGGATGGGGCAGCTGCTTAAATGCTCCCAACTGGCCTACTGATAGGACTAGAAGTGAAAGAGGAAATAAGTCATTTCTGTATCCAGCTGAAATGAGAGGAGGGATCTGGGGACATGAAATGGAATCTGGCTGTGACTGTGTCAAACAGCCTTTAAAATTTTCTTGCTTTTTAATTAACAACAAGCAAAACTCAGTTTTCTCTCCAAGGAAATGCACAAACATCCCATAAGATGTCATCGCATGGGCTTGACCGATGGAGGGGCTTGCGTGCCCTTTAGTTTACCCACCTCCCCAGCTGTATCAGCTGGCTTTACCTCTCCTTCCTGGGAGCAGGGACTGTAACACACCACCAGGAAGGCAGATGAGCCCTGCCTGAGGCGAAGAGCATCTGCCCGGAGCACTCTCTGACTTTCTTGGCTCTCACCACCAGCCAGCAGAGCCTGTACAATACCACCCAGGTGGGTATACAAGGGGTACGGGAAGGGGGGTCAGGGCATCTCAGTATTGCCCACGCAGCAGCCACAACAATGTCCATCTGGCCCTGCTACCATTGACCTTCCTTTCAAGCTCAGCCCAAACCCAGGAGTTATCCAACAATGTTATTTCCTAGGAGCGCTGGGTCAGGAACGGGTCATTTGCTGATAATCGGTTCGGACAGAAACACAATGACCAGATGAGGGAAGCATCTGCCGGGGATATTCCCTCCCCCAGACCACCGTGCCTGGAAGAGCCGGGGAGCACGGCCTGAGGGCAGGGAGCACAGAGGCCCCGGGGCAGAGCAGCCAACACAAACCGCCATAACAAAACACAGAGCTGATTTAAATAACAAAAAAAGGATCCCTGCCGCAGACAGCGGAGGAAGAGGAGAAGCTTAACGTTGTTCAGCTGAGGGCTGTCCCAGGTGATTCCCCCACTCTCGCCTGGAGTCTCCCCATAGCTTGCACAGGGAAGCAGCAGCCCAGCCATCCAACAGACGGACACCCCACCTCTCCCAGCCCAGCTCCCACCAGCCCTGTTGCTGCTCTCTCACACTGCACTAGACCACTCACAAATCCAGCCAAGTCCCTAATTTCCGAGATCATTTCTAATTAGGACTTCAGAATACAAGATCAGACTGCCAGCCTCCTCTGGTACTGTCAGCAAGCAGATCCCTCAACGAGTGTCCCTCGAAGCCATCCACCATCCCATGGCCCTGGTACATTTTGCAAAGCAATGGGAAAAGAAATGCAGTGACCACACAGAGACCCTGCACTAACTGAAGGGAAGGCGACAAGGCACAGCTGAAGAGGCCCTTGCAGAGGAGAACCTGAAGCACACAGTAGTTGTGCCAGCATCTTGAAGCACTTATAGATCTTTACAGCTAGCATAACCAGAACTCAAACACTGGGGAGCAGGGTGTGCATGTCTGCACACGCTGAGCAGGCACTACCTTGCCATTCACAGAAGACTGCAAACGTTTGCTCCCCTGACATTTCAGCAGAGAACATCTACAGCACGCAGACCCAGGTATAATAAGGGGAAGTGGCCAGGCACTGCCAGAAGATACACCTGCTTTTGCAGACGTGCCCTTCAGAAGCACATCTGCACCAGCGCCTGACCTCTAGGGGTGCAGGGGTCCTCAGCCCAGCACTGAGAAGAGTCACTCTCCCATCTTCACTGTCAGTAACATCTGAGGCTCCAAGCACCACCACCCACCTCCAGAGAGGAGACTCTACGCAGCCAGGTCACAGCAACTCAGGCAAGCCCACCTCCCCCCTTCCATCAGCCATCCGTGCCGGGAGTCACAACCGTGCTTGGTTTCAGCCTCCCAGACTGTTTCCCTTCGCTCCCTCCCCGGATCGTCTCGTAGCCTTCACACCTCCCTCCTCTGCTGCCGCAGCGTCTGCTCTCCTCCGCGCTTCTCGCTACCAACAGTGGCAGCTCCCAGCTCGGGGGGAGACGCAGCCCCTGGGGACACAGCACCAGGTAGGCAGTTGCATACAGCACAAGTGAATTTACTTCTCCCAGTTACCTTTCCTAAGCCTCCTTCAAAGCAGCCCACAAGCCCCCAGGTGTTAACAGACCACAGGATGAAAGCGACTGATCTAGGGAAAAAACAAAAAACACAACACAGCCCACAGATTCCTTTGCCCTCTCACAGGCCCAAAACATTTCAGCTGGCTGCCAAAATATCACCTTGCCAGGCCTTTGCTCCCACTACTTGCGCTGCCTGGGCTACGCGCCCCACGGAGCTCGGTCCTATTTCCAGCACACCAAATAAAGGCACGCGGCTGCTCCGTCTGCAAACCCCCCTGCCTGGGCAAGAGCAAGCGCTACCGCAGGACAGACATCCGGACACGGTCAAAACGTAACAGAAGCCTTTGACGCCAGCTCAGCCAGAAGGACTCTGAAACCCCGAGCACAGACTGGTTGCGCTCAGAGTCTGTGCTGCGGCAGAGCAGCGATGACCACCCTGCCACACACACACACCAGCGTGCCACCCCCAGAAGGCTCCGATTCCCAAATGATTTCACGCATCCGAGGCAAAAAAGCTGGTCTCGTGCAAAGGCTCAGTAGTCCGGGGGCACGCGTACCGGCCCCGGCTACCTTCACAATGCACCCGGCAGAAGATGAAGAGCTGAGAGTGGCTGCAGTTGTCAACGGAGGGGGGGCTGCAAAGCTGGCCTCCTGACAGTTAAAAATAATCCCCGAGACACAAACGTACGTCCAGATCCCGGTACGCACCATGGGGCTCGAGCAGGCACGAGGATGGCGGGGTCCAATCGGAGCAGCAGCAGGGCGCATCTTCCTTGCCAGCATCCCTGGCCCTCTAAGCAAACCAACGCACGTGTTTGCTCGGCCTCTGGGCGACTCTGCCCGGGCTGCACTCGCGTGGCTGACAAATAGCCTCTCTCCATGCTTTCGGGATTACGTGTTTCAATAGCCGGCGAGAACTGGAAGCAAGTTCACCCGACCGCCAGCTGTGGGCTGCGATGCACCTTCCCCGCAGCCCCTCTCACCGCGGCCGGGCTGCCTTTGTTGCTACTGCTCACTTATTTACCCACAAAATGCCGGAGCATCTTCCCACGCTGAGCAGAGGGGAAAAACTTTTGTGTGCTCTGATCTGCAGCTTGTCGCCTGCAGCTTCCCCTTGAGGGCTTAATGTAGTTATTTCTACCCCTGATGCTTGTAATTAAATGAACATTTCCTTATGGCACTGAAGAGGCCAAGGAAAAATTGACTACAGGGAATTTTCATCCATCCTGATTTATACTCCCTCAGCTCCGGCTGTTCACACACTGCTAACAAGGAATCTTCTAAGCTGGCAGAAGGGAAAAAAATAATAAATAGCCCACATGCAGGCAAGCACCTGGGGAGACAATGAGAGGGAAAAGACCGCTTCCCTGCCCTCTCCTCCTGCTTTTAACCACATCATTTTCCTACTTGCAAAAGCAAAGGGGCTCAGATACCCAAGAGCCCGGAGAGGTGTTTCCATGCTCTGCCAGCAGACCTACGCACTGCCCAGGCCGCTCCTGGGACCCCGATGCGGTGCACGCCGCGTTTCAGCCCGTCCTGCGGCTCCGCGGAGGCTCCTGACCCCGGGAGGCAGCTGCAGCAGCAAGCACGCCTTGCCCTCGGCGTCAGGGACGCAGACCCTGCAGCTCTCAGGCTGTAACCATGCCTGTCCCGCGGGACTGGAGGAGCAAGGCCACAGTGCACTGAATATGCCAGTCTGGAGCAGCTCCTCAACCACCGAGCGAAGTTGCTCACCAAAATGGGGCTCAATTTATAAATTCTCAGCGGTCTTTGTGTCCAATTCTGACTTCCCGTCCAGGTAGGAAAACGCATCTCCAGAAATGCCTGGCCAACCAAGCCCAGCCACCACGACCCACCAGGATTACCAGTTTCACTAGATGAGGAACTGAGCTGCCCCTCTGAGCCGCCTCTCGTCTCCCATCCCTACGCCTCTCTCTGCCAGGACAGCAGACAGGATCACAGGGAAATCCAAGGACCCAAATCCTCCCTATCATCACCAGCTGGACAGCAGCACTAGAAAGTTTCCAGCAGTCTGTGCAGAAGAGGAAACACCCTCCCTCAGCACAGCAGTTATCAGCTGTAGTCCTTTCGGCCGCCAGATTTTAAAACCACCACGAGGTCCCCGTCCATTCTCCGCAGAGCAAATGCAGCTTTCGAGCAGCGGGGATGGGGCCAGCCTGCGCTGGCAGAGCGGCGGGGTGGGAATACGGCCGGTCCTACCCACGCACATTGCCCTCCTCTGCGGAGGAGGCGGAGGTCTGGCAGAATTTGGGGGCACAGGTTTCCCAATGAGATGCAGCTAAAGGACTTTTGCGAGCTGTGCCCGAGGTTTTCCCTAACGTGGACAGCCTGCCTTGAGGAAAACACAGAGCTGGCTCCCAGCTCAGCTCAGGAAAGGCTTAGTGCTTCTGTGCCATGGAGTATTGGCACAGAACCCCAACAGGTTTTTTGATCCATTTTGCTCTTTAAGCTCACTATTGTTTGCAAACCTAAAAGGCTTTATCCCTTCTCTTTAGGGAGCCCCAGACCACAGGGGCGAGGCACTGTACATACAGCTCGGGGACAGAGCGGCTCCACAGAGCTTACAATGACACATTCCCCCCTTGAACATTTTCAGGAGATTGGGGTAATAAGATAGACATGCCAGGGGGCTGGATGTCACTGTATCACAGCTCGGTCGTGCTGGAAGACAGCGACTGGTTGGGAAATCAGCCCTTCCCTCCCTGCCAGAATGACTCAAGACAAAGACTCCCCCACACTTTAGATGTCCCCGTTCAAAACTCCTGTTCCTCAGCCTCACTCTGACCAGATTTCGGTACAAAAGAGACGGTGGTAGGGAGGGAGAGCACAATCTCAGCCTCATGAGTCCTGGGGAGGGGAGCCCTTTGTTGGGAAATTTCCCCAGATCATTTAAAAATAGGAGCACAGCCCTCACAACTATTCCAAGTACAATTATTCCTGCACTTAATTGCCTTTCCCTGGCACCCTACCTCTCCTCCAAATTTCAAGAGAAGGCTCTTGGGGGGAAACACGGAGCAATTTGTGGTTCCCCCTTCCTTTGTGGCAGTTTCGCGGTAGTTAGTAAAATTACCACGACGCCAGAAGAAGCCATAAATACAAGAGACAGCGGTTTGGGGGCAGCCCTGGCGTAGCAAGGTCTGCCGAGCCGGAGCGCCGTGGCGGGCAGCGCACCCCGTTCCGGGCGACGTCCATCCTCACCGCATCGCGAGGGCTGTCGGAACCGGCCACGGCGTGCAGGGTCCCCACCAGGGACCAGCCCCGTGGACCCCGTCTCCCGTGCAGGAGACCCTGGGCAAGCGAAACCCGCGGGCACCCCACGACCCAAGCGGGGGGCTCCAGTGCCAGGGGGGCAACCAGCCACCACCCCCGGGGGTGCCGGTGCCCGCGGGAGCCCGGCCAGCCCTGATGCACACGGGGGGGAGTGGTGTGCCCGGTACCCATGGAGAGCCCCAGGGACCCAACCGCAGGTCCCGGTTCCCGGGGCTCTACGGTGCTCGGAAAGGCGGGGTGACGGGGACCCGCCGCCCGCGGAGGTCCCGGTGCCCCGGGATGGGGGGGATCGCACCCGTTCGTGGGTGAGCTGCGGTGCCCCGGGGTGGGGATGGACAACCCGCCAGCGGTGCTCAGGGCGCTCCGCTACCCGGGAACGGGACCGACACCCGCCC
>VXAA01000406.1:586254-611465 GCA_013399115.1 Anseranas semipalmata
TGCTCGGCCCCCACTCGGTGCCCGCGGAGCCGCCGCCCCCGGCTGCAGGGCCCGGGCCCCCCGCGCCTCACACAACGAGTGCCGGCGGCGCGGCTGCATACGCCGGCGGTGGGTGATCTGCCCCCGCGGCGGGAAGGAGGGGGCCGCCGCACCCCTCCGCCGTGTGAGGCGTGGCGGCAGCGGAGCCCCGCGGGTTCCTGTCAGAAATCCTGCGAGGCGCTGAGGGAACGGGGTCCCTGCCAGCCTCGTCGGGGACAGTCCCAGACCATGGACCCTTTGAGCCCCGTGGCAGAAAACCCCTCAATTTAACATCTTGCTTCCCACCTTTCCTCACCTGTGCATGGCCTGCAGAGCCACCGTGCATGCGTCTCCCTCACCACTCACTTCATGAAGAAAAACTTCTCACCCATGGCAACTTCATTTCCCTGACTTTAGTCCCATGGGCCTCCAGCCACTGCCACCATTGAGGAGCTGCTCAGCTCCCAGCTCAGCCCCACATTTGAGAGACCTGGCCAAGAGCTGAGCGTCACAGGGCTCCAAACACCTCATGACTCCAAGCTGAAGGACCCAAAAACAAATGAGTCCCTTTCCACTGGGCATGAGGTTTACTGAGCATCAAGCTTTTCCTCAACAACAGCGGCTAGGTGCCTTTTTCTTTGGTTTCAGGACAATTTTCTCTTGTCCCACAACTCTAGGAGGGCAGGCAATGCTAAAATTAAACATCTCAAGCTCTCAGTGAGGAGGCAGCAGCACTGCCATGGCCTCACCAAGTGCTTTCATGCTTGCCACCTTTGTTGCTTTTTTTTTGTTGTGAAGATTTCAGGAGGAGCATTGGTTTTGCACGTAGCTCTCCATGTGCTCTTCTCAGTAAGCCACGCACAAGGCAGAGACATGCTGGTGTCTTCTCGCTGATCTCCCCATGCTTCACAAGCCATGGTGGGCCCCAGGTGCCCAGTGCTCTCCTTTGCCCATGCAGCACGTCAATAAGATGACAAGCATATAGGTCTGGAGGTGGTCAGGATTTTAGATCCAAACATTCTTATCGTCCAAATAAAGGTTCACTAGAAATATTCTGGTCTTTTTCTCTTTTCCCTGTAAGAATTGAATGTTCTTTGGTTGAAGATTGAATCTCCTGAAACAAATACTGATAGTATTTTTTTCTGCCATGAACTTGATGGTTTTCACATTCTTCTGACAATTAAAGACAGATGTCATGCCAAAGCCCACCAAACCCTCTAAAAAGCCAAACAGCCAGCCCCAGGTGCTTGGTACAATCAGTGCTGGCCTTTGTAGCTCCTACCAGACCAACACCATCCCTTTGGGCAGTTGCCTGCCTTTTTTGCCATCTTTTCCTCTCCTTCACCCGCTCCCATGCAGCAGTTACCCCAAGTGAGAGAAGGGCAGGTGATGGGCTGGCTGCACGCATTACCCAGAGCAGCAAGGCAAAGCCAGCAGGCTTGAACCAAACCACTCGCTTTTGGCTTCTGGCGGACCACATCCTCCCAGCGCTCTGAAAGTCCTTTTTATCCCAGAATCAATGCAGCCCCCGGCCCCCACTGAGCAGGAAATGCAGCAGGAACTACTGAGCTGCCTCTTACCCCTTTGCTGAGATAAAAACCCTTCAGTGCACTCAGATCCTAGCCCAGGCATGGCATTTAATGAATGCTCTTGTCATTTTTCACTTTTATGCTGGTAATTTGGCTGTCTCAGCATGCAGGTGGCTTACTACAAGCGGGTAACTAAGAGCCTTTCAGATCTCCTGACCCTGCCACATCCAGCCCCCAAATCTTAGAAACTGGATCCAGTGTCTCCAGCAGCCCTATGGCATCAAAGGAAGCGCAGAGACACCCGCATGAATTACACAGCCTCGCATCAGAGGAAAGGAAACCACACGGGCACGGCACTGTGCACGCTTCCTACGAGACTCATGGTGCTCCCTGGTGCTGCGTGGATTTATTTTCACGTTGTACATTGGTCTCACACTGGGCAGCAGAAAGGAGAAGATGCATCTTAGACAAGAAAATTAAATAAAATCAGTGGCAACATCGATCAGCCAGGTCAGCGCTGCCAGCAAAGCACAGAACAGCCAGCAGAGATGGGCAACACCAGTGCTCTTTAAAAATGGCATGAACTTAAACCCAGCACAGCCTGTGTCTTCATTGTACGCTCTCTTGAATAGGCATGGCTGGCTCAGCTCTCCTGAGTATTGACAGCTTTATAGGCAAAGGCTTGTCGTTTCTCATTTGATCTTCTCCAGCTTCCCTACCTGGAGTATGTTCTCCAACAATGTTCAGAGCACTGCTAAAAGGGGCTTTGCAATTGCACTAAATGCTTTTTATAGCTGCTTCAAAGCTGCTCAGAAAAGTGATAGCAGGAAAACTTTTCTCAGTATTACCATTATCTGTGCTTTTCTGTTCTCCCCCCAAATTGTTCAATTTCACAGTTACGTCTATTAGTCAGAATCAAAAAGCAAGTGTGTATTTTAGTCTGGCAAAACTGAAAATCCTTCTGCCGTCTTCCCCTGTAAGTTACCGTAACAGGTTTTGCTTTCAGGAAATTCAGCCAGCTTTCTGATTTCAATTTAAGGGTCACATTTTGTTCCAAGATACTTGCAAACAAATACTACTGAAGTAGAGGAACAAGGTGATAGCTAAAGGAAAGAACTGTGTGCCTAGGACTTGTTAATTAAAAACAAATTAAATACAAGTCTAATCTCAACAGAAATAGAACTTGTTTTGAAACTCCAGTGTAAAAAAGCAACACATTAATTTGAAATATGCTGGTAAGATGTTTTATTCTCCTAAATCCAGCAAAATTGAATTCACTTACAAAGATGAAAGTGATCTATTGCCCTTGCTCAGCAGAGCAAGAAAATAAACAATAAGCAAAACAAATAAGCAGTCAGATGTTAAGTTCTGGCAGTGTTAGAAATGCAAGATGTCACTAGTACCAAAAAAAAGGTTTAACCCTTCTTCCTTTGCACACTCACAGTTGTGCATACAACAGAAAGGGATCAGTGGCCATTCTTGGAACAGATGAAGGGAAAAAACCTGCTTTCAGACTCTGTCCAGTTAATTCGATCGCTGACTTTTTGGGACAGAGACTCAGTGACACAGCAGGCTTGTGGCACACCAAGCAATTTAACCCCATCTACTGGGAAGCTGGGCAGCCTTTTGGCATCTCATCCCCCCTTGACAGGGAAGCTTGAGACTCCCCTACCCAGCCCCTCCTTCCTTGGGCACAGGGAAGGATTCAACTCTCTCCCTTGTTGCAGCATACATGAATTTATTCCAGAGTCTCTGACAAGCTTTATATAAGCTTATTTGCTGACTTAGCCTTTTTAATGCTGGGACTCGATGATTTTGACTGCACCAAGCAGGAGTGGGTACCCGCTCCATTCTTGCCTAGCCCAGGCATGCAGCCATTCTGTGGGGAAAATGCACAGCTTCTGCTCTCATCCAAAATCCTGCTGGGAAACACATATAATAAACACTTCAAGAGGAGTGACCTGGAGCAATTAATGCCTTCCAGGATGTGCTGTAATTAGAGGGGAACAGAATCTGTTCTATTGAGAGCACAGGAGTGGGAGCAAGATTTTCTGTATCACTTTGAGCCTTTCTTCATCTCTCTGCACCAGCTTCCTCCCCTTAGGGGAGGGCATGCTGCCCACCTGGGACACAGCTCCGTTACCAGTCCTGCTTGCTTCCCATCCCCTGCTGTAAGATGTGGTGGAAGAGCAAGCACAAGTTGTGCTTTACTTTTACTCCCAGTTTTCACGTGCCCCTGGTGCTTCCCATCCCTGAAGCTTTGCATTTCTCTCCTGTATAAAGCAAAGCCGATTGCTGCATTAATAGCCATGCCATTCTCCTGCAGGAGGCTCTGACAGCAAACCTCAGCGGACTCCTAGAGGGCAGAAGAAAACAAAGCTTTATTGAATTTGATTAAGGGGCCAGAATAACCTTTAACAGAGCTACCTGAGGCAAGGAAGACAGCTCTCCAGCTGAAAGCCAAAGCAAGTTTCCTTATAGCCAGAAGGACAGGGCTCCACACTAGAGAAACAGCAACCCAGTCACATTGCTGTGCTGCAGCAGGCATACAGAGGGATGGTCACAGCCTTCCACTCGCATGAGGAGAGATTACCAAGCTCCCAGACAGGAACGAGAAATGACTTGATCTCTTGGGGCTTATTCACATCATTTAAGCTGGGTTTCTGTACAACATAGCTTGGAGAACCCCATTATCTCTGCACTGAGCACAGCAACTCAGTTCCAAAGCAGAGACCAAATGCCCTTCTGGAAAGGGTTGCAGAGGGATGGAGAAACCTGCAGAAATCTAGATATCATGAGGGCTGGCAAACCTCAGACCTTCTGAAGACTTTTGCTGGAGCAGAAGAATAAGCAGGTTAAAGCCCAGTAGAGTGAGGAGGTTAGTGACAAAGTAAAGGAGATTTGATCTTTGCCTATCTTAGAGGCATAAACTGGGTGTACAATAGCAACCACCAAACCTTTGCTATGCAGGGTTTAAGGAGCATACGTTGGAAAACTGAGCACAATAACACAGCCAGCAGGACAGGGACCACACAGTACCTAAAGCAAGGAAGCAGAGCTGCTCAGGGATAGCAGTCAGGTTCAAGCAGAAGTCCAGATCACAAGCAGAGTTCATGGCAAGGAGGCCAGTCCAATACCGAATCAGGAAGTTGCTCCAGAGATCAGTCAGGTCTGATGAAGGCAACCACGGCCAGACACTACCCAGCAACTACTTGCAGGTCCACAGTGATGGGACAGAACCAAAGCCAGACCAGGATAGCAGACCACAGCCCAGAGCAACAGGGAGGGTATAACCAGGCACAACCAAGCAGCACCATCCCTACCCCATAACTCAGACAAGCAATAATGGGCCCCAGGCTGAGCTTAAATAGAGCACTTGGGCCATGGGTGTGGGGTGGTGACTCCAGGTGAGGCTGGTCAGAGCAATTAAGGCCTATTAGTACCCTCAGGACCCAGATAGCATAAACCTTCCTCTTTGCCCAGTGACCTGAGAAATTATCTAGAGGGGGGAGCTTCTGGCTCTCACTGAACAAAGTATCTTCTCTGGAAAGAACCCAGAGGTGGCTCACAGGTTACATCTTTCCTTGCTAAACTGAAAAGCCCAACATTATCTTGGGAGAAGCTTCTGGTTCCTTAGCAGCTGGCTAAGTTGGGGTACAGGCAAGTCCAGAGCACAGGGAGCAGCCTGTATCTGAAGAGTGCTGGTATCTGTTGACTCTGAGGACCATGTACTGTCTTATGGGGACCACTGGCACTCCTACAGCTGCGTTTCCATGTGGTTTGATGGGACTGAAGCTCCTCAGCATTTTTTACACAGAACAGTTATTTTCAGGTCTCTCTGAGCACCAGATAACCCAGAAGAGAAACTTGGCAGCTCCCCTGGATTCCCCCCACAGCCTCACCTTGCCTTTAGTGGGAAGTGACTTGCAAGATGAGCAGAAAGAAGCACAACCTGCTTCTAAGGAGCTTTTGCTCTGAAGATGCATTGCTCAGCAGCCCCTTGAGGCTCCCTAAAGATGTTTAGTTATGGCTGAGGAGCGTGCTGGATGGCTGGAGTCATTGGCAGACCAGTGCTCCGTGGTAATGGAGACATTAAATCAGTCATGGCAGCATGAACTGCATAATAGATGCAAAATACAGCCGAAGTCTGATCCAACTTTGGCTCTGTGTTGTTAAGTGGTAAAGTATCTCAGAAGATGGAAAAATACTAGGAAGTTCAGAGTGCATCCTCCCTGCAGCATGGCATGAGGGGTAGCTATCTACTCACCTGTGACTGTAGATACACATCCTCTGTAAACATATCCCTATACTGTATTTGTGGCTCAGCAATGGCATGCTGGAATTCACCTAATTAGGTCAGTCGAGTTCAACAAAGACTGAGCCATAAGCGCCTGAAATGGCCCTCCTGGTTGACCTGCAGCTGGTTGGTCTGCTCTAGGACGGGAAGATTACACTGTCCAACACAACCACTCCATCCTGAGCACAGTTGCACTGCGAAAGTCCTTGTCAACCAGCCTCCAGACAGCTCTTTAGTAAGCACTCAGGAGATGGACAGATCAAGTTCCAGCCAAGGTCTGGTGTGGGAGAAATTGAAACAATGCTGGTCCAGAAATGCTGCATATGCTAATTTTTTCCAAGTGGCTATGGCATTAATTTGGGGAAAAAATGTGGCGTAGTGAAGGTAGAACTTCCCCTACTTGGACGGCAGCTGCCATTTGACAAGCAGGCTGAGAAACAGCCACTAGCACATGGGATACAACCCAGGACTTGCAGATGTAGCGTGGTGGTTTACGATCACAATAAAGGCAGAAGCTATTGAGGCTCTAAACCCTTTCAATAGATACAAAAGCGCTTGCAGGAAGGAGAGGGGGTTTCTGTCTCCTTTTTTTTCCAGCTCACATACCCTCACATGTGTTAGCTGGTTATCTGCAGGCACATGCTCGTGTATGTACACATTGTGTACGTGTGTATACATAGATATATATACACACATATATGCAGGCTTGTACTCCATCTAGCCAGAATGCTCCATGCTGGGCTAAGGTCGAAAAGCTTTTTATGAGATGCAGAGAGCCATGCTGTTCTCTCAGGAGTGTGCACACAGCATGTTCAAATTAAACTAGATCAGGATCTGGCCCATTGTGCCCTTTTCAAACCAAGATGCTCTTCCAAGCCTCTCTGACTCAGCATTTGCCAACAACCACAGTCCCAAGGGGGGCATGACAACCAGAAGGGACGCTGCCTGGCCTCTGAGAGCTCTGTCTGCTTTGCAGGGAGCATCCCCATCACCTTCCTGCCTGAGCCCAGGCACAGCCTGTTGTGGACAAACCTCACCTCTCCAAGACCTTGCTTTTGCCCCAGGTTGTTAGATGCAGTGTGCAACGTTCGAACCTCAGCAGTGAGAATTCAAGTGCTCAAGCTTGGCTAAACCCGGGGTTGGCAGGGGAGCAGCTCCCCGTTTCATGAGAGCGTGGCTTGGCTTGCCGATCTCCAGAGCCCTGCAGTAAAAATCCTTGCTACACCCATCTGGAGCATGGCCCCTGGCAAGGCAGTCCCTGTTCAGACCAGACACCTGATGCTGTCAACAGCCAAAGTTTGCTCCAGGGAACCTGAAAAGCTCAGTGGCCGTGAGAGGAGGAACATGCCTTCAGACTGGCATTAACACTCCACTGAGCGGCTGATGCCAACATTAGCAAGGGCGCAGCTGCAAGAATTCATTGCTCTGCTGGATGCTGGCAACACAAGGTGGAAAGGCATAACTGCCTCTGCAGTGAAGATTCAAGATGAGGCAGAGTGAGAGAAGTGACAAACAAGTGACTCCAACAGCAGCATCTCTCTGTTGCCACAGCTCACACCACGTGTCAAGTGAAGTGGGACCAGAGGACACAAGGCAGGAGTAAGTTGTACGACAAAACTGAAGGGTGACTGTCATCAGCCCTGGCCAGCAACAGGACAAGGAGCTGGGAAGATCAGGAGTCCCACTCTGTTCCTGTGTATTCTCTCATGGTTTACAGTGACATGCTTGGCCATGTATTTAACTCTGTCCGGACACTACATGCACAGCAGAGGCTTCATAAGGTTGCAAGTGTTTAGGAAGCATTTTGTATTTCTCCAGTGCAACACGAAGCCTTTTTCTCCTCCCAAACCCAACCTCCATCCCCACGACACAAGTTCAGTTGTTTGACAAGCTTGTTGCATCCCTCGTTACTGCTGGGTTTGCAGGGCCAGCACTTTCTCCAGCAAGGTCTGTAGGTTCCCATAGAGCTGAACACAGCTTGCAAGTGCTCGGGGCTGCTCTCCCCAGGGACTGCCTCTGTCCATGGCCTCTGGTGTCAGGAGGTGAGGTGCTAACAGTGCTGTGCCCAGACCTCAGGAGCCACGCTGGCTTTAAGCAGGGCCTCACCCTGCGGCTCCAGGCACACAGCAGTGTTGCCATCCCCAGCACAGACCAGACCCATGCACACATTTGGGGGGCAAAGGGCGAGCGAGCTCAGGCAGGGAGGGCATGCCAGGAAAGCGACTCTGTGGGCTGCCTGCCGAAAGCCCTGGTAGACAGAGACCCAGTGGGAAGGGAAAAAAACAGCCAAAACAGTTAAACAAATACACAGGAGGGAGCTGGCAGCCAGAAAAGGCAACATGCGGAGCCAGTTTCAGGCTGAGAGTCATGTGCTAAGTCCCCAGCAGGGTTCAGGCACTGCTGGCTCCCGAGTAACAACCAGGCTGAGGACACACACACACGCACATCACCATGACAAAACTCCACAATGCTGGCAGCCAGGGACACGTCTGCTTGGCCAGCACAGAATTGCAGCAGCCAGTTTACAAATTCTCTCAAGCAAAGGCGGGAGGAGGCTGGAGATGCCGTACGTCCCCACGTCTAGCCAGGCAAAGCACATTCACTTCAGTAAACCCTGGAGAGGGTTTACTGCTTCTCCCAGACTGGAATCCAAGCGGCAGCCAAGAGCTGAGATCAAGGCTGTCTAACCCAAGGCTGGGAGGTGGGAGATGCATACTGTGATAGAACAGTCTCAAGGTGATAGTACCATTTACGGGACAGAGTCCCACAGAGGGATCAGAGCTCCAATAGGCAGACAGGACAGGGAAGGAGCCACTGCAGGCTGGCACTGGGTGGGAATGGAGGTGCTCTTGTGACTGTACTGTGGACAACCACGTCCTGGTATCTATCCACGAGCATGTGCAATAGCCAAGACCAGCACGGGCAGGATTTCTCTCCTTCTCTTTGCACAGACAGATCCCACTAACTTGAAGAGCAAATGTAGGATGTGTTTGTACCCAGGCCATAACCCACCAGCAAACTGCTGAGCAGCTGGTACAGCTTCAAATTGTTCAGTTATGCTCTTCCTTTCTCCCTGTGGCTGCAGGAGTTTCCAAAAAAAAGAAGGAAACACAAAGGTATTGAAAAAAAAATGTATTTAAAATGCACACAACAAGAAAATTGCATGTGAATACTCAGCCCATCCTGCCCTCCCTGAACACCTCCAGCACAGGGCCCCTCCACTGCTACTCCCCAAAACAGCACCCTCAACAAACAGATGTGAGATGCCGTTAGGTTCAGGCACCAGCACTTGGATCTAGCTGTAAATTCACATCTGCTGCCAGCTGTACAGAGCTTACACCCAATGAGGCAGGGGAAGCCCCTTCCCTGAGGCTTCTGGACACTGCCCCAGCATGTTTGGAAGGCACTTCCAGTGCCCATTCAGGTAATATGAGAAATGGTTATGTTTTATTTCAGTTCACATCTTCCTCTGTCCCCTCCCCTTCCCTTGCAGAAACCAAGCATAAGGTCAGCCCATGTGGGCACCTGGGGAAATGTCAAGTGTCAGGCACAAAGGCCTGGAGCTGAGAGGCTGACTGGTTCACGAAGAGTTGAAAGCAGTCTCAATTATCACCCAGCAGGCTGCACAGTCGCCAGAGATGGGAAAAGAGAATCCCTGAGGGTGCTTGCAATCCAAGGGGCATGGATAAGGCAGACAAATGCCTTCCAAATGCTCCCACTCATCCCTCCTGCAGATGAGCCCATAACAACTAGGGACAAACAAATAGCAAACATGCCATCTATGTGGCCAGCAATTCTCTCCCTGTTGGGCTCAGCTACAAGGCAGAACAGTGAACAAAGTTGCTAAACAGACTTGGCTGGGCATTTAACTACTTAACTCTGTTCTATTTACAAGGTCTTCAGCAGCTCAGCAGTTCCTTAATCCATAAGGCACAAAGCAAGTAAAAGAATGTGCAGCTTAGTCCCTCTGGATCGTGATCTCTGTAGCGTACCCGGGTGGGCAGCAGCACAGATGTTCCATCTCGCGGGAGCACGTGGCGGACTCCGCTGCCTGCCTCAGAACTGCTGGACAATCAGCTTCCGCTTCACATCCCGGCTGAACCTGTTCATCTTGAACACCTCGCTGTCGTAGAAGGCAGAGAGGTTGTGGATGTTGATCTGCCGAGCCTGGGAAGAGGATGGAGTGGGGGGGAAAGGTAAATGTTTATTAAAAAAAAAAAAAAAAAAAGAAAAAAAAAGCACCATGTGGTTTTCCACACCAGAGGCCACACAAAATTTGACAGTCAGCAATCTCTGCTCTGCTCAGCAGGAACCAGAGCTGCAGTAGCAGGGGAGACTGCAGGTCAGGAGGAAGGAGCATTGGCAGAGCTGAGCTACGAGAGGATGCTGGCTCAGCATCTGCCTGCTTTCAGCTTGTCCTTTACTTCCACTAGAGGTAGAACATAACTATTAAACATAACTATTATCCAAAAGCTCCCAATCCTCACCCAGTGGGAGACAGTTTTGTAGGATATCTCTGACTGGAAGTGGTCAAACAGGCAGCACCAAGCTGGTGGCTCTGGAAGGAGCAGTTACTCTGTATGTTTGATGCAGGGAGCAGAAGAGCAGCAACCCAGGAGTCGAGTACTGCTTTAGTGCCAAGCAAGGTCAATGCATTGCACAGAAAGGCATGGAGTCAAGAGCGCAGCCCCTGCACCGGGATGAGGGTGCATTAAGGAGGAGGGTGAGCCTCAGGAGGGATTGGGAAAGTTCATACAAGCAGGTTTTTCTACTCATTGCTTCCTCAAACACAGGCACCAGGGAACCTGTGTCCTCATTCACCTTCAAAGCACCAGCCTTACTCCAGGATTTACCACTTCAACCCCAAAGCTTTATGGGCAGGGGCATGAGAACTGAGGAGGAAGAATATGGCACTCCCAGGCAAGAGAAATGAAGAGACAGATGAGGCAGTCCTGATTCTGGGTTGAATTGATTAACGCCAGTGTTTTCTGGTACATTGACTCGGGAAGTTACATGTCTGAGAGCACCTCTGGTTGAGGCTGCTGACAGAGAGCAGGAACCAACCCCAGAGAAGGCTTGTTAGGATAAGCTCATACCTTATCCACCAGATCCTTCTCCGGGACTTCTATGGTGTCTTGCTGGGCCCCATAGCGGTTTCTCTGGTACATCACCTGCTCTGCGACCAGCTGCTTCAGGATGAACAGCAGCAGCTCGTTGTTGTCTCGCTTGAACGAAAGGTAGCGGGAGAACGTCTGGGAGAGGAGAGATGAGCCAGGAGGGTCAGGAACCAAGTGCCGCACTGCAGGTCTCCCGTGCCCGACACCAGCCAACCCCCTCCTCCCACAGAGCACAAGGGGAACCAAATGACACCACCGTCACCTGCACCCTTAGTGTCTCCTAAGGGATTTCAGCCCTGCCAAGCTGCCACCTGCACATGCAGTTACAACACAGCCCTGTATCAGCCAAGACACTTCTCTGCCAGCTGCTCTAACGCCCATCTGAAATCTCTGGAGGGACCTCAGCAGCAGCCCTGGAGCCTCCCAGGGGCCGAGAGGGCACCGCTGCGGAGGTGTGCTGCCCCCGGGGAAAGCAGCCCTCGAGGAAGGGTAGAGCAGCCTCCCTTAACCTAGAGCGCCCCGTGCCTGCCCTGCAGACGCTCGCGCCTGGCTGGCTGTTTGCAGCCAGACACAGAGGCCACGAGTTGCCCAGACTGAGGGCAGGCACTCCATGGACAGATGCCAGGCTGCGGCCAGCCAAGAGCTGTTCAGAGCCAGGCCCGGCCACCCAGAGAAAAGGGCAGGCTCTCGTGCACTGAACCACAGCGTGGGCTGCGCTGGGGTTAACCGTCCCCTGAGGGGCCCTAGAAAAACAGTGAAGAAACTGCCTGCCTGCTCAGCTCAATCACCTGGCAGCGGCAGCAGCGGGATTGCTGGGCCAAAATAGGAGGGAAGGCGTCAAAAGAGGAGAGATGCAGCAGTGCTTTGGATAGAGGGGCTCGGGGCACAGGTCAGGACTCATGTTTGTTCTCAGACCTGATCAAACATCACTCCTGAGAGAGCCCTTACGTGCCCCCCCACAGACCAGCAAAGGGCAGCCACGTAGCAGCACCTTCAGACTTGCAATACTCCATTCGCATGGGCACAATGCCTGCCTGTGCAGGACAGACCCTGCAGGGCCTGGCGGAGCCTCTTCCCACAGCCAGGGCGAACAACGGGGCTCCCTTCTTACCCATGGGGTCAGGGGTGCAGCTCTCGGCTTGTCCGGTGCCCACCTTGCGCATGCTCCTCATGACGCTGAACTTCTGCGTGTCGATGAAGCTCTCCAGCATCACCCGGATGGCCATGTTGACGTCGTCCTCCACCACGTAATCCCGCAGGTGCATGCGGGCGTGAGCCTCGGCCATCCGGATCATGGACTCGATGTGCCGCACTGTGATGGGGATGCTGCCGGTCGCCTAAGGAGGGAGAGGAAGGAGCAGCTCCTTACTAAAGGACAAAAGATGTGGGACAGGACAAGCGGCTTCTGGGTCAGGACCTGCTTTGCGCTGTTGGGATCTGCTCATGGGCCTTTAAGGACCATCTCAGGCTAAGGAGGCTCTGCCACCTGCTGGCACATGCTGCACAGAGTGATACAAGCTCCCATATTCAACATTTTAATCCAGCAAAGTGTAAGGGAATGCTACCTGGGGTCCCTCTTTGCCACTGTTTAGTGGCCTTCCAGGAACACCAATCCCTAGCTACCTCCAGCAAGGAGAAACAAAAAGCCAGCAGGAGAAATAAAAGACCAGTTTGAAAAAAAAAGTTTTCCCAAGCTCTGAAAACCCCTTCTGACCTCAAGAAATTCCATTTGCAGTTGGAGAGGATGAAATGAGCCTGAGAGATCCCACAGATAAAAGAGAAGGACATTTTTACACAGAACAGCTCCTTGTAATGTACCAGGAGCACATGGGGCTGAGCAAATGCAAACATCTCCCGTGGGCCTGCCAGACTGGGTCACAATAAGAGAACTTTGTTCTGGCAGGCACTGGTACATGTGTCTGGTCCATCAGTCTATGGATTACCTACAGGCAAGACTCTGCATTTAGATGAAGAATCATCTGTTCAGCAGACACTGTAGAATCTGCCTGTCTCTCACAAAAAAGTGGCACAGACTC
Source organism: Anseranas semipalmata (assembly GCA_013399115.1). Taxonomy (NCBI): domain Eukaryota; kingdom Metazoa; phylum Chordata; class Aves; order Anseriformes; family Anseranatidae; genus Anseranas; species Anseranas semipalmata. The sequence continues at coordinate 599,252 of VXAA01000406.1, forward strand.
TTGTGGCATGAATAGCTAGAATGTGTCAACACGTACTGGAGCAGCCACGGGCTGATTTGCAGTCTAGATACGTCTTCCCTCTTTTCTCAGTATTCTTACCATAGACTCTTTCCTGAGGTCACTGTACATCCGGGCCACCTTGTCCTGGTCCATCTGGTTAAGTTTGGGGTGGACCTTCTCTTTGGCATAGACGATGTATTTCCTCAGGATCTCCTGGGGAATGGGTTCCACCCCGTATGTGTTGGGAAGAATAACCTCACTGGCATCCCCGTTCACTGCCTCCTTGCTACCTGGGTGGTGCTTGATGTGGCTGCCAACAACAAACCGGGCAAGCATTTCATCCTGCAAGAGAGCAGTGGAGTAACAGAACTGAAGACACCCACTAGACAGCAAAACTCTGTGAGCAACTGCAGCTGAGCATCCCAACAGCAACATCACAAGTCCAGCGCAAACTCAGATTCACAGCACAACTTGTACCTGCACAGGGTCCACTGTGTCTCTCACCACACACAGGATATCAAATCGAGAGATGATGGGCTCTGTCAGGTCTACGTTCTCCGAGAAAGTCAATGATGGGTCGTATCGACCACCTGGAGCACAGAGACAAATCTTCAAGTCAAACGCAGGCTTCAGGGCTGAAGCTTTGAGGCAAACATAGATCTCCTTCGCAGAAGGCTTTACTGCTTGTTTGATCTCTGTTCTAGATTGGAGAAACCAGGCAGAGGGATGGGAAGCTGCACCACAGTGCTCATGACAACGGGACTGTTGCTGGAGGCCTGAGATGGTCCTGTGGTCTCTCAGCACTTACCTATGGGATTGGCAGCAGCAATAACGGTGCAGCGGGCTTGCAAGGATGTGACAATGCCTGCTTTGGAGATGGAAATGCTTTGCTGTTCCATGGCTTCGTGGATGCTGGTCCTATCCTGGTCATTCATCTAGAAGAAAGCAAGGATGACTTAAGGTGAATCCAAGTCTATACTTATTGCCCAATGCACCAAGGGGAATTAGCTTGTGTGGGGTGCTCTGAAGAGATAGCAAACTGCACTACGGACCAGCAAGGGCCTAAGTAAACTGCAAACCCCAGTCTGCTGGGAGATGGCACTCCAAGTTACGGTGTCTCCTCATTGCAGAGGTTACAGCCAGTCTCTCCACAGTTCAGCCTTCTCAGAGAGATGCAGCTGGGACTCACCTTGTCAAACTCATCGATCAGGCAGACACCTCTGTCAGCCAGCACAAGGGCTCCTGCTTCCAAAGTCCACTCTTTGCTGACTGGGTGCCTCTGGACATAGGCTGTGAGGCCCACGGCAGAAGCACCCTGGCCAGTGGTGAAGATGGCTCTGCTAGATGTCTTCTCTATGTACTTAAGAAACTGCGACTTCGCAGTACCAGGGTCTCCACACAGAAGCACATTGATGTCACCACGGACTTTGTGTTTACCACCTACAACAGTAATGGGAGAGACACACAGGCAGCTGAGTCCTCTGCGCATGGCTTGATAGCAACCCTGCCCTGAGCACCACAAAGCTGAAGGGAAGACAAGGAGTATGCAGGGAAACCACCTCACAGGAAAGCTGAGGGAAAAAGAAAATCAGCTTTGGATGCTGTCACGTTTTGTTACAGTTCAGAGCACCAAAAGGAACCAAAGTGCTGAAGGGTGAAATACAGTGGCAACGTGAGTGTCGGGAATCCAAAGCAGAGCTTCTCCCTTTCCATTGCAACAGCAGCTTTTTAAATACAAGTGTAAGGCAGCATTTCTAAGCCCACTAAACACATTCTTCTACGGAGAGGATAACAAGTCAGGACACCAACAGATCAAACTTTTAAAGGGGCATCAAATATGACACCTCCTAGAGAAGGAGGGATAAAAACTTGCCCAGGTTTGCAGCAGGAGCTGTTTTCAGTCTTAGCATTTCTACTCTCACACCAGTTTTCCGTGTGGTAAGAACAGCCACTTCAATCAGAGATAACCCGCAATCTGTTACCTCATCTGTCACTAAGACACACGGACAACTCTAACCACTCTTGTTGCAACAGTGCAGACAAATCCAGATGCATTTGCTTCCAGCTGAGTGAAGCAGCTCCATGCAACACAATTTAAGTGGCACTCACCTGGGTTTTTGGGCTCTCCACCAAACAGAGCTAAGGCCAAACCCCTCTTGATATCCTCATGCCCATAAATAGATGGGGCGATGCTGGCAAAAATCTGAAAGGAAAAACAAAAGAGAGTTGTCTAGGGAATACCGTTTGCCAGTCTGGGCAGAAAGTGGCACGAAAAGCGGCACAGGTTGGTCTACGGTTGCCCTTACTGTACAGCCGTCTTTAAAGAGTCTTTTATTATGCATGGTGAGGGGGATTTTTCAAAGGTAATTACCCACCCAGAGTCCCCTAAAATTGCTCACAGAAACAGAGCTGTTGGAGCATGGGAGATTCTGTACTCTGGTGCTGGAAGCTGCCACCACTGCCTCCACACTCCCGTTGTTCACAAAGCACACCACGGAGGCAGTTATCAGCTGTTGCAAAGCTGGAGACCTTGATTCAGTTTGAGACTTACTCACTGCACGTGACAATAGTTGGATGGGCTGTGCCGCACATGAATTGTCATCATGGTCAAATATTATGAACGACTGGCTTATTTTCTCAAGGGTATTCTGATGATAGCCTGATGCTGGAGACTACTCATTTTAGAAGAGTCCTGGCTTAAATGAAGCTGCTCTACCCATCAGGAACTGCACAGTCAATATAGAAACTGTGCAACTAAGGCAAGAGAGTGAAGTCCCCACACTAGAGAGCTTAAACCTGACTCAAGTGAGTTGGAACATGCACCAACCCAGGAGCTTGTTTCTTTTGAGTACTGGATTCAGGTCTCAGCATGCAGAGAGAAGCAAAGCTAAGACCTCCATCACAACTTAGCTAATAACATCTCTTCAAGAGGATCAGATATGCAGGCACTGGCCTCTCAGAATACTTTCTCACACTTTACTTTCAGGATATGGGGAGAGAAAATAATGATCAGATATAAGGAGTGTCTGAGTGCCTCTCACCCCCATCTTCCAGCCCTGTTGTGATGTGGAAGGCTCAGAGAAGGGAAGAAACATAAAATTTGACCAACAGAAGTACAAGGAAAGTGTCCTATCTGCTTCCCTCCTGTAACTCATGTTCATCAACAGCTGTCTGAGAGCTACAGAGGACCAGAAGAGCATTCAGAGAGAACTGGGATTTCTAAAAGTTCCTCTAGCCAGTGTTTAGCCAGCTGACACCTTCCATCACTTTCTGATCCAACTGCCAGGTGATGGCTGGCTCTCAGCAGGAAAGGAAGGGATTTTTGAGGCAGACCCACCTTCTCCCCAATTTGCTCATCCTTGGACAGACCCACAAGCACTTTCACGTCCTCATCAGTCAGCTCCCCAATAGCCAGCTTGTTGTCCTTCTTGGCAATGTGGTTGGCCAGGATCACGGTCGCAAACACTGGGAACCCGTTGGCAGTGTTCAAGGAGCCATCATAGTTGTTATGGTAGATCCCGGTGAGCTCCTGAGAACCAGGAGATGGTGCATCAGTGCCTGCACAGTATGAAACTGCCCCCTTTTTCCATTTTAAGATACCAGTCTTGAAAGTAGCTGCCCAAACATATCTGAGGACAATCTGTCCCTGCATCCCCTGATACAATTACTGATGTACCTCTGATGTTATTGTCAGACAATTTAAAAATGTTCTGTGCTCACTCCATACTTGAGTTCAGCAACATACTCACAATTTCATCCCCTGGCTTGCAGCTGTCGACCAGATCGGCAAGGAGAATAGCATCCTTGGAGCGGGGCAGCCTGCCAGCAGCTACCTTCCCAGGGCTCTCCTGGATTTTGATGCGCTGATAGTTCTGATAGACCGTCTGCAGCAACAAAATTAAAGTTAGCAGCATGTCTGGCTGGCATCAGCACTGCCAATGCATTTCAAAGGCACCTCACTGGAAAAGGTCCATTCAAAGATTTACTATATTTTTGGCTAGAAAACTATGGGAGGACGAAGGTTGTGAGGAGCAATTCTAGCGTGTGACAGACAACAATGGTGGCAGGAAAGCTTTTTTCCACATCTGACCACCGAGCTTCAGCTTCCGTGGTGTTTGTCCACCCTGGACCAGTTCCTGGGAGAAAAACGTTCCACTTGTGATGGTTAAAAATATCAAAGCGAAGAGTAAAAACCAGAAGCTCCACATCAATGATTTTGCTACGGTCCCCTAGTTTCCTTAGCTGGTAGCTCTGGAAATACTGACCTGACTTGGGAAGGAGGAGAGAGGGACAGCTTATGCCAGCAAAGAGGCAGAAAATGACTTTTGGCTGCTAAATCAGGCAGATTCAGGTTAACACCTCAAACAGGCAAGATCTATCTTCACAGCCCCCTGGATCTAGTGATCCAGCAGTAGACCCCTCTCACAGCACCAAGCCCATTCAGACGGTGGGAGCCAAGGCAGGGTGGGGAGGCACAGGCAAGGCTGCAGCCTGGGCAGGACCAGCAGACAGCCCCACATCTCTTACCTCTTCCATGTTGATTTCAAAGGGACCAAGAGACTGACATTCTGGGCAGGAACCGGGTTTCACCTCCTGGTTCTGGGACTGGAAAAAGGGTCCCAAGATGAAGCTGCACTTGGTGCAGTTATATTTGACCATGCTGAGCTGAGGCAGGACCCCTGTGCAACTTGTCACCACTCCACTGGTCCGGATCAACTGGTTCAGGTGCAGTTGCCTGAGGAAAGAGAGATGCTGGGTGCCTGCAGGGCACAGAAGGCAGAACACCCCGCAGACACATTCTTGCTACAAGGCACAACTGCCAAAGTCTTTCTAAGAAAAAGTATTATTATCAGTAGGAGCTTTCTCCCAAGGTTTGTGTTTTACCTTTGGGGATACCGGAAGTTCATGCTTAATCTGACTTTTTTCCTGTTATAAGCTTAGTCATTCTGTTGGATAGATAATAGAACTTTAGCTTGCAAACTAGTTCTCCTGAGCACCCCAAAGCCTCCCGCAGGCCCTACAGCCACTGCTGATAGTTCTGCTGCTTACCTGAGCGACCGCAACTCTTCCACCAGAGGGAGGTGGGAGATACGGACATGGATCTCTTGAGCAATACGATCATATTTGGGGTACATGGCCAACACCACCTCCTTGGCTGCTTCATCAAAGATCTTCAGCATTTCTGCTGGGGCCTCAGGCAGAAAGTAGGCAAGGACATGTTCCTGGGCAGCCAGATCCTCATAGTTCACCACCAGACTCTCTCTGTTCTCTTAAGAAAAAGAAGGGGTGAATTTTATTTTCAACCTGCTCACTCCTCAAGGAATCTGCAAAAGATAGCCACAACACACAAGCCTGTTTCCTGCAAGCTGCATCTGCATACGTCTGCACCTTCCCTGAAAAATGCGGAGGTCAACAATTTGAAAATGGCTGGAAAAGTCTTTTTAAGTAATTTTTCTGCCAAATTCTTCATCAGTACTAAACTTCTGTTTGTTCCTCTCCAGTTCAGCACAGATATTTGCCAGGCTCAGTGTTCCTGAGACTCGAAAGCCTCAGCCCAACACACAACTCTCCCACGGACCTCCAGGAAACAGAAGTTAGTAGGAGAGACAACTGTGCTGAATGGTTGGCAAAAACCTTCTGCCTCTGATGTTCCTGGCAAGGGACAAGACAAATACCTTTTATTTTCTAGCTGTATAACACTGACCCCGATCCAGTACTCAAGCTTCTGGCTCAATATAATGAAGAAATATGAACAACCGCAGTTATACAAGCTCTTCCTAGATGTGACAATTTCTGCTTTTAAAATTTATCAATAACAGCCTTAATGATTGCTTCTGTCAGTGACTAGTTGGAGTACAATGCTGCAACACTGACATGATTTTCAAAGTCACGGGGTCTGTTTGTGTCCCCTCACTGGACAATCCAGTTTCCAGTGTGAGAAAGTAACCGGCACAGACAGCAAGTCATTGTTGTCTCTTTCAGATCACAAGCTTGCAGACCACTGTCTGCTGCCCCACATATTTTTTGCCAGCATTTCTAGGATATGAATATTAATGAGTAGCAGATGCCAAGGACCTTCTAATTAGTCAGCCAGAATCAAAGAAGATAGTCATGATGTTTCCATTATTCATTTATCTCCATCAGCATCAGAATTTCTTAAAGTGCTGACTCGATGTCTGGACAAACAGGGCAGGCAGCAGAAAATCCCCCCGTGGACTGGACTGCTGCAAAGTACCACAACCCACATAAAGAGAAGAGAGCCTGTAATCACCCAGCCCTACCTTTGCACATGTCACTGATCCTCTCCTTGAAGACATTGTGCCCATGGTCATCCACATGGGTCTTCAAGAAGTTCTTGAAGCGGTGGTAGATCTCAAGGCGGGGAGCTGCCATGGAAACCCACTCCCTCACTGAATGCCCCTTCATGTCTTCCAGATTCTCAATGCTCTCGATCATATCTTCATCCTCCTCCTCCATGCCATCGGCAGCCCGTTCCGCCAGCCGCCTCTTCCGCGAAGGACGGTCTTCGTCTTCATCGTCACTATCTAAGGGTTAGGAAGACAAATTGGTCAGAGTCGGGATTGCCATTCCCGCTCCTTGGACTAGGAATGGTTGGACTGCACAGGCTGTGGAAGCAAAGAGGTTGGCACTTGGGATACAAACCAAGAACCATCCCAGGCCCAGCCTAACTCCAGTTCAGCTCTGCCTGGCTTGTGCACCTTCCACCGTAGCTGAAGTCTTCATGGTGGTGAAGTAAGATTTGTATTCAACAGCATCCAAACATGTCCATTAACACGCTGAGGAAGTCCAAGGAACGGACTTCCAAGTGCATGAAAGGCCCTCTCACCCAGCCCACACAAGTCTCTACAGGAACACCAACCCCAACAAACTCCACAGCGTATGCTAGGTACAATCCCAAGTCCTTGATACAGGCCCAGGATCCTGACTTTGTTTCAGCAGCAACCATATAACCAGGAGAACACACCAAATGAGCTCCCAGGAAGCCCAAATGAAAGGGATCATGCACAGGGGAGTCCAGCCAAGCCCACAGTCTCAGATTTCACTAAGAGCCCAAATATACTGGAGCTCTGGAGACCTCCCTGCTATTCTGAGGGTGAGAGTCCAGCTCCCCCACCAAAGCCAGGTTACAGCCTGCCACACAGGGATCAGCAGCCTGGTTGGTAAAGCTCGTCTGCACCTACCGTAAAGCAGCCCCCTCCTCATGCGGCCCATGCCCTGCTCCAGCTCGCGGTCTCGCTGCCTCATTACTCGCTCTGCAGCTTCCCGCTGGCTGGCGGTGAGCTCCTCCACATCTTCATCATCCAAGGCCAGGCCCTCTGCTTCATAGACGTCCAGCTCCGGGATGGGGCGGTAGTCCCTAGCACACACATAGCACTCAATCAGGCCAGGCTCCAGAAAGCATTTCTCCAGCCCTCCTCTGGCTACCGCTGTCCAGGCATCGGGACAGATATTCTGCAGCGAGCCTGAACACGCTGAGCAGGAAGGCACTGCACAAGGAGAGAAGCCCTGCAGTACGAAGGGCTCCAGCACCACGGCTGTGAACGCCAGCATTCAAGTCTTTGTATTGTAAAGTTCACCAGCTTGCCGGCAGGCCTGGCCGAGCAACAAAACATTACGATTTACACCTGCAAGAGCAAGGAGCTGGGCTGGATGTGCATCCCATATACTGAAAGATCCAGGTTTATCCCCGCTGGATCACGATGGCACTTTGCTCCCAGCTTGCAATTTGCTCTGTGCTTCCAGGACTTGACCGACACCATGCCCTGACCTTTCTCCCCTGCCAGCAGCTCTTCGAACCCCCCGCCCAGCTACCAGCACAGCAGAGGCACCCACCCCGGCTGCGAGACCCCGTGTTGCCGGCCCCCGTTAGCAAAACCCTGTCCCCAGACAGAACCCCCCAGAAGCTGGCTCCCACCGGCGTCCTTACCTCTCCATCCCTTCCCCGATGAGCTCTTCCCCTTCTTCCTCCTCTTCGGGGAGCCCCTCGGTCCCCAGGAGCCCTTCGGACTCATCCTCGAAGGGGGGCAGGTCCCGGCCGGGGCTGGACGTGAAGGCATCGCCGCGGCGGGAGCTGCGCACGGGGCTGGTGGCCGCCGCCTGCGACTCGGAGGAGTCCTGCAAGGGGAGAGGGAGCGGGTGAGGGCGGCGGGGGGCCGGGGCATCCCCCTCCCCGCCACCGGGGCGGGGGCGAGGGGGCTCGGTGCTTCCGGGAGCCTCTGCAACGGGGGCCGGGGGGTCAGAAGGGGGTCGCTCTCCCCGAAGGGAGAGAGATTAAAATGATCAGTGCTCCTCGCACATGACAACGGAAATACATGGGAACCCGGGGGGAGGCCGGGGGGATCCATCCTTTTGTTTTTGAGCAGCGGAGAAGGGCTCCGGTCCCCCCCCGCGGGGCCCGCGGGAGACTTCCCACGGCATTTGGGGTGTCCCAGCGAGCACACACCCCTCCCGCCCCCCAAAAACCCAACCCCTGGACCCCGCACGACGGTGACCGGGGCCGCGGCGGGGAGGATCCGGGCTTTGCGCCCCGCGGGGTTGGCGCCCCGAGCCCGCTCCGCTCCGCTCCCCGGCCCGGCCGCTCACCGCCATCGCCGCCGCTTCTTCCTGCCCGCCGGATTCCGCGCGAATCCGCCCCACGTGGTCGGCAAAAGCGCGCGAAACCTCATGAATAATGGATGCGTCCGGGACGGGCCCCGCCCACCTCGTGAATATGCATGAGGCGCCGGGCCGGTAGCCGGGGGCGGGCGGCGGCGGCACTTTTGGCAGGCATCGGGGCAGCGCGGGCCCCCAGAGCCGCCTGTGCCCCCGCCCCAGCATCATCTGTATTGAGCTTCATGCCGAAATTATGGGAGCTGGGGGCCTGGTTCTAGTGGTTTGGTTTGGGTTTGCTTTTTTTTTGTTTTGTTTTTTGTTTTTTTTGGCATGAGTCTGTGTGTCATAACAGCACCGCGGAGCCAAGGGAGCAGTTCTGAAGAAGAGCCACATCTGCCTCATCTGCCTCTGCCATTGCTCGGCACGGGGAAAAGCAGAGCACCTGTCCCACAGAAACTGGAAGGATGATAGAGAGATGCAACATAGCCACGGGCAGCTGTTCGGCACGGAGATAAAACGCCCCCATTCTGGCCACAGGCTTTTTTACAAGTGCAGGGGGGTTGGATTTTGTAGAGCTGTCTCGGAAGGGTTTCTGAGCAGCGTTCAGTACCAGGCTCCCTCTGCCTGGCTGCGCTCCGACGTGTGGTGGAAACCCTGAGACAGCAGGACCAAAGCGCCTGGAGAGGCAGCTGGCGATCCCCGACCTGAAAGGCCTCTTCCAGCAGCTGGAGGGACAATTCCGCCCGATACGGCGGAGCTGAAGCATCACGGTATGAGCAGGAGAGCCTGGTCTCTGCGATGGGTGGCGGGGAGCCGGCGGCGGTGGGTGCAGGCGCAAGGGCCTGAGGTGCGGCCTGACGGGCCCAAGGGCCGCAGCCATGAGCTGCTCTCACCGCAGGGTGCCACTGTCTCTCCAGGCACTGGATGGCCGGACAGTTTTTCTGTCTGTCCTCAGAGGACCATGGCCCACCTCCGTGTTTTCAGTACTCACTTTGGGTGCCAGCTGTGGTCCTGTGCCTGAGCTGGGGTGCTCGGCCTCTCTGAGAAGAGCCGAGGTTGGGCAGCTAAAACCAGGCAGCTAAAATCAGGCAGCTTTAATTTCCTTTTTAGGGCTCCTGACACTGTGCTAGAGACCACCCAACAGTGCCTGTTGGCACAAACGCTGTGGGTCCGGACACACAAAATCTCTGCTGTTACTCCCTGACAGCTGCCCAGAGTCTGGTGTGAGTCCCTGGGGTGAATGCAGCTGAATCCCAGCCTCCCGACTGCATCAAAGCATACCGCTAGGGTTTTGCAAACTGGCAGCTTGCAGCTCAGGAGGAGCACTGGGAACTGAGCTCGCCGTGAACAGACGGGCAGAGACGCATGAGTACAGCCCATGGGGCATCCTGTGGTGCAAATTTAGGCCTAGCACTAGGCATCAGTAGCTTGGTAGAGCAGCTTTGAAACACTGCGAGCACGTCTGTCTCTGTAGTTGCTCAGCAGCTGAACAGCAAAGCAGTTTAGGATGGGAAGTACTATCCTGTCCAGTATGCTGATCCAATGAAACCTGAAAAATATTTTAGAGAGAGAAAATGTCCTAAAAGAATGGAATTTGGTGAAGATATGAGTGTAATGCTGTCTTGGAAACCGTGCCTGCACCTTCCATCTCTGATGCCTGCGAGTCAGGTGAGACTTTGGTGCCAAAGGACATCAGACTGTAGCAGGTAAAGCTCCAAGTGACAGCTCTCCTGGGGGCCCTCAAGGTTATACCAAGGCATGCTAAATACCACCTTTTATCTTGCTTTGTCCTGGCAACACTGAGTGACACAGCAAGGACAAAGTGAGTGAGCCCTGTCACTTTTATGGACTGGACTGGGGAGACAGCACAGAGAGCTGCGGCTCTCAGCGTGCAGTTAAGGAGATGGGGCAGTCCTCTGAGGTGGGAAGAGCAGAGTTACGTGTGCACACACTATGTTTGGGCTGAAGGGCATGGCTTGTTAATGCAAGGGAAACAAGTGTGGATTCCCCATCTCCTCCATTTCAAGGAGGCAGTGAGGAAGGCAGGATCTCAAGTGTCGTGGTCCTTGGGGTGGCACCCAGCAGACTTCTATTTGAGAGAGAGTTTTTGGTGTCCTAAGGGCTGGGCTATAGCCTCAGAGTGAATCAGATGGAAAGAGCAGGTGGATGGGAAGGCAAAATCTTTCCTTCTGACACAGTTATGTGGGAGGTAACATGTTCAATTAGTTAGAGCCTGAGGCTAGAAGTGAGAAGACACATCTTCTACTCCTGGCTCTGTTGCCAAGGCACTTTTTAGTCAGAAGCACTCCACCTCTCTTTGAACAGAAGTGTCCCTTCTGTAACTCAGAGATGTTGGTGCCTGCTGAGCTTTAGAGCTTGGATCCACAAATAGAACGTGCCAAAATATTGCAACATATCATTAACCTGAACAGCAACGTGAGAAGGGACAAGCTGAGGACCGGCTGCTCCAGATGTCATTCCAATGGCGTGACACCAGCATAAAAACCTGGTTCAACCTGGTAGAAAATCAGAGGAATGGGGCTGAGGCAGGCACTGGAGTCCAGGGCACATCCCATCCCCTCCATGAGGTTTGCTGCAGTGAAGCTGGAAAATTAAACCCGAGAAGAGGACCAAGCAGATTTATTTGAGAAAGATGTTTGTGTGGGGTGGTCCCGAAATACTCTGTGCTTGCTGTTCCTATAGCAGGTCATGCAAGCTTTTCCAATATGGGGATCTTCTAAAGAGCTATTGGCTATGTACAGCAAGGTTTAACTTAGCCAAAGCCTTGCATTCCTAAAGAAGCAATCCCTAGAGCCCCGGAGTGAACCACAGGTAGAAAAACCACGCCAGTTTATCCTCCAGTCTTTGAAATGACTCAGGTAACAAGCATCCCCCTTGAAACTGGGATCACAGTCAGACAGCCAAGAGTGACCTGCTGATATTTAGCCAGCTATTTCCTTTAATTTCCTTTTTAGATCTTGCCTCGTTTGTCCCAGCTATACGTGCTCTTACCATACTGAACATATTTTCTCACCAACTGGTATTTTCACCTCCCATTTCTGCTAACGATTTTTCATATTTCTCTTTCGGTGCTGTTGTCCAAACTATGCCAAGTTAGTTCTGTCAGCTCCAAACTTTCCTTAAGAGTCAAAACTCTCCAGCTTGTTAATCACTCTCTCCTACAGGGGGTTGATGATAGGATCCGGGCCACCGAAGAAAATTTTTAACTCTCCCACTTTGGAATAAATAATTCCTTTGTTGAGGTAGCCTAAAACCCGTACTCTCCCGGTCTTGGGGGCGTGCACTGATTTGGGCGCTGCGTCACATGAGCGCTCATGGTCACGTTCACGCTCTCCCAGCTCACGTGGCAGATACGGGTCAGGCCGTGCAGCACGGGTGTCCTGCGGGGAGGTGGGCGAGCGCCTGCACCCCTGCCCCGGGGAATGGTGTGGGGAGACAGGCTGGGTAGACCTGGCCCCCAGGACTCAGCTTCCCCGCCGGGGTGCGTGGGGACGGCGTGTGCCGCCTGCCCCAGGGCAGGCCCTGAGGCCCCGAACTCCGGCTGGGCCCTAAACCGGGCTGGGCCCTAAACCGGGCTGGG
>VXAA01000406.1:611957-630413 GCA_013399115.1 Anseranas semipalmata
GGACGGAACGGCGGCTCCTGCCCGGCTGCCGGTAAAACGGGCAGGGGGTCGCTTCCCGCGCGGAAGGCAGCGGCCCTGGGATTTGAAAACCTGTCTTTAAAAGGAAAAGAAGAAGAAAAGCTTTTTTGTCACTTCTTTTTTCCTTTATTTAAATATAAAGCATTTTTTTAAACACAAAGTATGTTGAGGTAACAGTTTAATTTCAGCAGGGATCTGGTGAGCACAGTTTTCTGTTGTTGTTTCCAGGGCTTTAGGGAGCAGTATATTAACCCTCGTGTGGTCTGTACTTGCAAGATTGTCCACTACTGCTTTCAGAGAGAAAATGATCGCTTTTATTAAAACCGAAACTCCACTAGGTGTGTAATTCACCTTTATGGGGCTGGGCTTTGGGAGCGCAGGGAATTGCGGGTGACTGGAGCCCCAGGTTGTGTCGGGCTGTGATACATTAGTGTCGGGAATCGGAAAGCGAAGCCCCCTCACCGGGAGGCAGTCGCCTTCCCCGGCGCTTCGAGCAGCGACCCGGCAGGGTGCGGTGAGTGAGCTCTTGGGTATGCTCAGCTGACCGGGTTTATTTCGGACCAGACAGGGCAAGGGTTTGGACAGTCTGCTGCGGGCAGCAGCGTTGCTGGGGATGGCGAAGCCGAACCGGATCCCAGCCAGCGGTCCCCAGTCCCACCGCTGTGGAATTTTTGCTGGTGACTTCAGCCAGAACGGGGCCGTTGTCAGCATCTAAGCGTGGAGATCGTGCTGTCTGGCTGGTGGCTTCAGCTGCCCTTTTGTGGGATGTTGGGCATTCTGTTGCTTTGCCTTTGTATATATCCCATCTTGGGAAGAAGAGTAGGAGACGGGTACCAGGCCCTGGTGAGCAGCCTGGCACAGCGGCAAGCTTGATTCTGCTTTGCCCTTTGAAACCTTGTGACTGTTACGTGTGGCCAACCCCTCTCCTTATCAGCAGCTTGTTGCTGTTGCGTGATAGAGCCGGATTCTAGGAAAAAAGATTGGAGCCTGTTTGTTCTTTTTCTAAGAACATGTTCTTTCCCATGTAATTCTTCTGTGTCTTTATACTCTAGCTCTTTTCAGAGGGACAAGCAGATCAAATTCTTCGTCCCAGAAGCGATATTAGAGGGTGTGATGCTTCACAGCCGATGATGTTACTCTATCCGTGCTCTGTGAGGTTTCTCTACCCTTTCCAAGCCTTTTTAACATTAGGTAGAATTTCTTCTGTGTTGGCAAATGTGAACATATTTGTACTTGCTGCTACTGAGATGCAGGGGTGAACAAAGTGCGTCAGGGGAAGGGAACGGAGCAAAATTAGTTGCAGAAAATCATTCTCAATGATGTCAATTCAGAGGAGTGAGAAACGAGGGGAGAGAGGACACTTCTAGAGAGGCCTGCGGTGTGAAGGTTGTTTGCTGGAACCTCTACTAGAACTAGGATTTTTTGGCACACACATTGCCATCTCAGCACAAAGTTGATCTTTCCAGGTCTGCCTGTGTTTGTTTAATGTGACGTCTCCTGTGCAGCACAGCATACGGCAGTCGCAAAAGCAAATCCCATCTCAGTAAGTATCTGTCAGCGTGGGTGAATCAGAGGGAGGGTTTATCTGGGGGTGGCATGGTCCCCCGGCTCCTCAAAGACCTAGGAAGAGCCTCAGCTCCAAAGAGAAGCGTGTGGCCCACAGCCCTGAGCAGTCTGTGGGGAAGGTGCTGCTGAGCTCTGAGAGCTCGGCAGATGACACGGGGCTGTGCTCGTTCTTTCCGACCTGTGAGTCACCCAGCACCTCGCAGGGAAACTACCTGCTGGCTCCTGTCACTCAGGCTGTTGGCTTTGCTGTGCCAGCCAGGGCTAAATTCAAACAGGGAGAATTTTTTTGAGATGAATTCTGGATTAACTATAGCGCACAGCCTACTAGAGTGCTGTCTCTGGCAACATACGTCTTTCAGGTGGCAGTTGGTAGAGGTGTTATGAGTCTGTGTCATCCGTGACCACTTCTCTGGGGAGTGCCGGGAGAGGTGACAGGACCTTGTGTTTGCATTCAGCTCACAGCCAGCCAAGCGTATTAACGGTGAGGGTTGCTGTCTTAGGGTGGGAAGAGGAGAGGATCTGCAGGAGGTGACGCACTGGATCAGGAGCAGGTTTACTAATGTAAGTCGTGTCAAAACTCTAATCCTGCTCTACAGTAACGTGTGCCAGCATCCACTCAAGCCTCCAAGGCAATGGTGGAACCAACAGAGGGATAAACTGTTGCTGTCGCTTCTGCTGCTATGACACTTACCAAAGCCACAGGCATGGGCATGAAGCTTGTGGAGCAGAATTCCCTTAATTTCTGCAAGCACAGCTAATAACAGCAGTGTAGGGCCTGGGGGATGGACAGGTGGCAGGAAAGGTGGGAATGTTCCATCAGGGAAGGCAGTTCAGAAAAGTTTCAGTAGGAGATGGGAAGCTCTGTCTTGTCATTTTTCCAGGTGGCTGGAAAAGTGTAAGGTAGGGCAGGCAAAAGAACCAAGCACCGCGACAATTGTGATTCTGAAGCTCTCTGATCTGTGTCTGAGAGGTGCAGTGGGATCAAGATTGGTGGATGTAAAGAAGTTGGAGAACCTCATGCTAGTTAAGTCATTGGAAGGCACTGGCTTTCCACATCCTTGTTGTGCTTTAAATCAAAATAGTTCTGGTGTCTTGCAGAGAGTTAAAAGAGAAATGCTGAATTTTGGCTTTTGCTGATGTTTTCTGAAGATAGTCAGTACAGTCCCTGTTGTAAAAGTATGTGAGGCTATCCCAGCTCTGACTGCAGGGTTGGTAGCAGCAACAAGCTTCAGGTATGGGCCTTCATTTTTTCTTTGCTGTAGTTGAAATTAATTCATAGACTTCTTGGTCTTGGGAACTGGAATAATTAATGCTCTGGTACAGCAGAGTTTGTCTCTGTCTGATGCCATGTATTGCTGCTGAGTCTTGATTTCTTGTATGAATCTGCCAAAGCTCAAATAATCACAAAATTTACTCCAGCTTAGTATTAGACTATGTTGAAGGTGCGTGTAACTCTGATACAAGATACTGGTTTTATACTGCCTGCCCTACTGGCTGTGTGCAGGGTGAGGGCAGGTGGCGTTTATTCTGTTGTGTAATACAGTCTTTCTGATGATGATAATTTGCTGTAACAAGCAGGAAGCGGTTGTGCAGGGGCCTAATGGAAGGGATGTACTTCTTTAGCTCTGACTCAACTGATTTAATGTTCCTTTTTCTCTGCTGCTGTTGTCTTGTGCTGTGTTTGACCTGGACCAGAAAGAAGGCAGGATGTTCCAGTCCATGATGTCTGTGATGAGATTCTCCATGTCTGACAACATCACACACTCTACTGCCCTGGTGACAGCACTAGATAACGTGACAACTTTGTCTCCAACAACAATGCAGGCGATCAATGACACCAACATCACTGTGCCACACAAGTGCCTGCTGTTGCTCTACGAGGACATTGGGAAGTCCAGGTGAGAAGGAGGAAATGGGATCACAGTCTGACCCTGGGCCAGGGGAAGGAGCATTTTTTCCTCAGAGTTTGGGAGAGAAGGGACTGGGGCTGGTACCTTGCCTTCTAGATGCTGAAGAATAGGAAAAAACTGTTTTATTTACTTTTTGCAGAGTCCGCTACTGGGATCTTTTGCTCCTGGTTCCCAATGTGCTTTTCTTTATGTTTCTTCTCTGGAAGCTGCCCTCTGCCAGGGCCAAAATCCGGGTCACTTCCAGCCCAATCTTCACTACATTCTACATACTAGTGAGTACCACTGTGTGCTTTTGAACTGATTGAAGGAGTGTTTTTTTTTTTATTACCACTCATGAACAATATCACCGAAGCGGTGGAGGGAGAGCCTAAACCAGATCGCACAGAGATAAAAATTTTATTTTTAGTTGAAAGTTTACTACCAGAAATAGACAGATTTTTCACTGTCTGACCTCTACTTTTCAGATTCTGGGAATGTCCATATCTGAATATGGGTGGTTTTTGTTCTATGGTAATTTTTTTCCCTTCGTTTGTTGCTTTATTGTCTTGGGATCTAGCATCTTATATTTTCCTTGCTCCTTACAGTAAGTCATGTGACATGAAACTCGCTTCTCTCTGAGGTAGTGAAAGTGAAACACTGGAGGTTAATTTGTGTTGCTCTGTTGGAAAGCTTGGTCGTCTAGTGTAGAAATGGTGATGTGACAGGGTTGTAGTTAGTCCGGGAATGTGGCAACCTTACCCAGTTAGTTTCTTTCCCGTCATATCAAAGTGGCTGCTCACTTGATGATATTCCTGATATTACTTAAGATAGAAACACAACATATGGGCAATACAGTCACAGTTCTCAGGCATGCAAGATCTGATCTGTTCACTTCTCCCCAGTTCAAAAAAACACAGGCAACTTCTGACCACATTAAGATGGTCACTACAGTAATCTCTGAACATCAGTCCTACTAGCTGATTCTGCTCACAGGGCATTGTAAATGCAGCTAAGGGCCTACCTGGATTTGTGTAAAATGTCATTCAGAAGCTTTAACGTAGGTATATTTTAAGATCCTAGCTTGTCTCGGTGTAGCATAATGTGCCTGCTTTTAGATTAGTACAGGCTGTGTAAGTAAACGTGTTTGAATTGGGTTAGATGGGAGGCATCCTTCAGGAGGCATACAGGTACTGGCATGGCAAAACCCTTGGAGCATCAAAACAGTATAAGCTAGTAGCCTCAGCTGAATCTTTGGTGAGAAGTCTTGTTAGCTCTTACAGGCATGAGGTGTTGGCACTGGGCTCGTGCAAAGTTTTGGATAACTAGGTCCATACACAAATGCTCCAAACTCTAAAATATATTACTAGCTATTTCTGGTCTGGATTGAAGTCTTCCTTTCTGTTTCCAGTAATGTAGAGGGGTCAGTGAGAAGTTCCTTCCAAAGGCTTTGAAAAGTAAAACTCCTGAGAAACCAAAGGAAAGAAAAAAGTGAACTGACTCTATGCTGTTAAGTTTTTCAAAGCAGAGTGAGAAGTAGAATGTGATGAAACAGCCTTAGAGAAAAGTGCTTTTCACTCAGTTTGATCTTCTGGATTGTGTTTTTGAGAAATGAGGATGTTAAGTGTGTTCTGTGAGGATTTCCTTTCAAATGGCTGTTTGACACATTTTGAAGGAATGCTTTCTTGTGGAGTCAGTGATTAAAGCTAAGTTAATAGCTTTGGAAGAGTCTCTACCTATTTAGAGAGGAAGCAAAAAGGGTGTGTTTTCCTCTGAGCTGTTGCTGCTCCGGAACACGTTATATTCAGGGACCCTTCTTTTTTTTGTCAGTGTTTTGTCCCAGTTTTTGACCCCAGAAGGGAATGTCACATTCTTTTGTGCTGTTGCATCCCCTCTTCCTCTAAGGAAGAAGCATTCTGCTGCAGGTGGCTTATTGGTTGTTTCCATTCTCCATCCACCTTGGAATCAGCTTGGACTTTCCATTTTGTGATAGATTTAGCTGTCTCATACCTTCATCGTTAGTATAAGTTAGCCTGTAACTGGGAGAGTTTTATCTGGAAAAATCTGCCTTTCAGAGGGTAAGTCTGCGCAGCAGAGGGTAGATAGATTCCACTGAGCTCTTAATTGCATAGTAGAGCTGTGACAGCACAGGGGTTGGCAAATTAGCCTTGCTGTGCCCTGTGCTGTGATACTTAAACGGTACATGACCTGACTTGGGTATCTTCTTGTTTCACTGTGCAGCAGGGTAAGATGCTTTAAAGCTGTTGGCTGCATTGACTTACCTTCTGCACTCCCGAGCATTGTCAGTGTTGAGTGAAAGAGCTGTGGATTTCAACTTTATCACAGATCTGAAGTGTGGTAGTTGGTATCAAGTGGTTTCTGTTATCTGATGTGGTTGGTTTGTTCAGTCATACCAAGCACTTGATCTTGTAATTTGGAGAAGTATATTTTTGTCTGACTTCTCTCCTCCCCAGCCCCAGTGGACTGAAGGGTGGGAAGACTTCGATTATAAAAGCACAGTTGTAAAGGAGTGGATGAGACCTCTTCAGAACTGTTTAATCTGACAGTTGAGGAAATAGGCACCTTTGTAAATTCTAAGCCAGTATTCCTACACCTGACAAGCCTGAGGAATTTTCTTCAGGAAATTAATTTGAATCTATTATGTGAAGTCCTCAGTACACATTATCAGGCTTCGAAGCTGACCTGGAAACAGTATTCCAAAAGGGTTTCTGGTCACTACTGCATATATGCTTTTTGACATGAGCTCATTTTTGATGCCTTTTCATGTAGGTGTTTGTGGTGGCTTTAGTTGGTATTGCCCGTGCTGTTGTCTCCATGACTGTGAGTGCCTCTGATGCTGCCACAGTTGCTGATAAGGTAGGTACAATACGCATTCTAGAGGCTCTACTTTGTGCAGTTCAGGCCATAGCGTTCTGCTACTGCTTCCCGCTTATTTGCATGCAAGAAAAATGTGTTTTTATTTGCACTACTCATAGCTATGTGGGCTATGGAATCCTGTTCTGATAGCTGTATCTAAATGATCACAACATCCAGGGCTGTAAAACAATGGACTTCCTAAATTAGAAACACAAATAGTGGCAGTCAGACTTTCCCGGAGATGGAAAACTCTGCTTTGCAAGAGGTAAACAACCATTTAGATACCTTTAGTGGATAGGCAGAACCTGGCCTTTGTTGCTCTTGCTATATTTGGGGGACTCTTGGAAAAATACTGAAGTCTTTTGAGTTGAAAGCAAATAAAACAGAATTCCCTTTTTGTCCTTATATCTGCATGTCCTTGCAGTTTCTCTGCACACAGGGTGAACCCTTAGCAAACAGGAAATAGCTTCGACGTGCTGTTCCTTTGTAATCATTTGACTTGCAACAGAATTTTACCTAAAACAAAAAGCTTTGCCACGTGAGCTGTTGGAGGAAGAAGAGCCACTCAGAGGACAGGTCTTCTGCCTTTATTCTTTGGGATCAGTGTGATTCTCTTCCTTTCCCTTTAATGTTACCTGTAATAGCATTTTAAGGCACTGCTTGTTGTGTGTGGCTGGATGTTTATAGCATTTTCATTCACCTCTGTTGCGTAGATGTATGTCTAGGACTCAAATAATGGAGAAGAGGTGAGAAGGTGATTTTCAGTTCTGCTGGTGCTGCTACAAAGTACACCTTGCTGGGAAGTCATGCAGGAAGACAGACATTCAGTTTTTCTGGCAGGCTTATGTTATGTTATGTCTATCATGTTTCTGTTTTCTCTCATGTATGTATGTGTATATACACGAGAGAGAACATCTCAAATTATAAAGATATTTTCTGAGATGTTAAGTGTCTTATATGCCTCTTAAAATATTGTGCATCTTCGAAAGAGCACCATTGAGTGCTCGGAGAAAAAGGATAAATAAGCCAGAATCTGGGTTCTTGTCCTAGTCATGGCCCTGGTTTATTGTATGACTTTCTGGAAAGTTACTTCACCTGCTGTTTGTCTGTCTTGTTTCACCAAATGAAGCACGGGAATTAAAATTGACAAGCTGGCAGCTATTCAACTTTAGAGGTGAATATACTCTGGATTTGGGGACCAGTATCTTTGGAGGAGGGCATAATACTGAGTTTATTCAGTCATAACTTTACTGCAGAATTTACCGCTTTAAGAACTGGCCCTGTTTAATGTTACACTTTTATGATCATCTTGGGTTGTTGCTTCTTGGGAGTACAGCAGAAAGTGCACATCCGTAAGTGACAGATCCACAAGTGTGGCAAACCGTGGCCGCTTTGTCCCTCTGCAGGCAAGCTGTTTGCTTGCTCTCACACAATTGTTCTGTTCAGGCAAGATCAGAGCTTGGGACAAGCATAAAATTGGTATCCCTACAAAGCATGAGAAGGTTTGTAGAAATGACCTGCTCTGTTCAGAGGCAGCATCCCCTGGAGTAGAAAATGGAGTTTTGCTGTATTAACTTCCAGCTGGTTCCTGGCTCCTTCTAATCATGTTTGTCTGGTTTCTGTTATCCCTCAGATCCTGTGGGAGATCACAAGGTTCTTCCTTCTGGCGATTGAGCTGAGCGTGGTGATTCTAGGCCTTGCCTTTGGTATGTCAGGAGGTTCACTGAGTGCTTTGAATGTTTCCTATTCCCTTTCTTTCCACAGAGGCTGTATCTGTAAGCTTATGGAAGTGCTGATCCTATAAAATTAAGGAGCTCTAGAATAAAGACAGAGAGCAAAGTGGACAGTTTGTTAAAAATGGTCGAAAGCCTGATTACATTCACAGTTCTGTGGCTTGTATAATTTCGGGGTTTATACATGCTTTATTTGTCCCGTATGCATGTGGGGAAGGAATGTACAACTTAGGTGAAAAGGCCTTTATGCAAAGATTAACTGTCTGATCTTTGCTTAAATCACTTTTTAAGATGATGGTTACTTCTGGGGGTCCTTCTACCCCCCCCCNATCCTGGCTTCATTCAGACCATTTAGCTGTACCTGTAGTCTGTCACTCTACTTTTGGTTGTACGAGTGAAAGTACTGTTTGGAGCACCTCTTGCTGTGGGTCAGAGGTGGGGGAGAGGGGAGGTGCCTCTGTCACATCTGCCATTAGGACGTCTGAGCACCGTCTCTCCCCTCTTTTGAGGGGTCATAGAATAATTTAGGTTAGGAGGAGCTTCTGGAGATTGGCTGCTCCAACATATTCCAGTGCAAATTTTTCTAAATTATGTAAGACCTCCCTTCCTCTAACCCAGTCTCCCATCAACGTTTTTCCTGGAATGTAATTACAGCCTGTCCATGTAGATGATAATGGAATCATTCCTGATTTTTTTTTTTTTTGTAACTCAAGTGAAAGGACTTGGTTCCTTTCTGTATACTAGTGTGGGCAGGAGGAAAGCAATTTAAAACCTATTGTCTTACAAGTTTTATTTTGCCTTTGAAAGGCTCAGCTCTCCAAACAGAAGCAGTTGACAGGGGTTAAGTGAGTTTTAAACTTCCCTTGAAGGACTGTGGAAATGCAAATGTTTTCTTGTATTGGCTTTGGAGAGAACTGATTTTTACCAGGGATGAGATCACATCCTGACTCACTTCTGTATTCCTTAATTCCAGGTCATCTGGAGAGCAAGTCAAGTGTGAAACGTGTTCTGGCAATCACTACGGTGCTGTCTCTGGCATATTCAGTCACCCAGGTGAGTACATTGGAGCAGAAGAATTAGCCTTTGCAAAAGAGGTGACTTGCCTTGAAGTTAGTTAGGTGTGGGACTCCTGCCGGGAATGTGGGGGAAGTGGCAGCTTTGCTCTCTGGACAGAGTTCTGGGGGAAGACCAGATGCTTGTGGTGGTGTATGAGGATCCCCAGAGCATATGCTAGACCCTATCACCCTGTTCTCTTCGTGGCATGAATGGCTCGGCCGAGGTCAAGAAATGAGATGGAAGTTTAGATGGATTGTCTTGTTTGGTGAATCTTGGAACAGGAGTGAGTGTTTTTCCACATCTGAGCCACAAATTTTGAATCTGGCCTCAAGTACAATCAAAACTAGATGGAGACACCCGAAGTGTGCTTGTCAGATAGGGGCTGTGCACTGTGTCTCTTGTCTCCTGTCTCTTTGAGAGATGAGATCTTGATTCCCTTCAAACTAGCAGCTGGCTTGCTAGCTCAGTTTATTAGCTGTGTCTCCATCTCTCTGGACAATGCAGCATGTGTCTGGGTTTATTCTTCTCATTGGTATGTAAGTGGTCAGCCCTGTGTGTCTGTACTCAGGGCAGCACCAGAATAACACACAGATCATTGTTCAGTGATCAGGCCCTGGTGTGCGGCGTCAGTGAGCTGATCATTACCACATGATCTGCTGGAGGAGCCTGATTAAATCTCAAGTGTTTGAGAACTGTATCTGAGTTCAATAATGCTTACAAATGCTTTTCTCTCTCCACTGTCTGTATGGTAGCTTCTGTTCATACCATTTTTATTTCTGGGATTCAAGTGAAGACAGTCCCACTTCCCAACTCTTGCACAAGTGGAGGCATTTCATATTCTGGATGTTGCAGCAGGAAAGGTGTACTTTGGAGGTGGAAATGGAAGTGGAACTCTGTTTCAAACAGATGGCTGCTTGAATCCACTCTCCTCCCTTCAGTCTCTCTTCTGGAATGTCACTGATGTTTTCCTTTAGATGCTGATTCTTGCCACTTTTTTTCCCCTCACTTCTTGTTTTCTATTTCTTCCTCTTCTGAATGAACTTAACTTGGCCTAAGCAGGGCAACAGTTGGGTTTTAGGTGGCAGAGACAGCTGTTATCTGAACTTTAAACAGTCTCCTCTGTACAGACACCCACTGTAGTGAGGATGCTGACTGTCACAGTATAGTGATGGTGCCACTTCTCTCCTAGGGGACCCTGGAAATCCTGTACCCCGATGCCCACCTCTCA
Source organism: Anseranas semipalmata (assembly GCA_013399115.1). Taxonomy (NCBI): domain Eukaryota; kingdom Metazoa; phylum Chordata; class Aves; order Anseriformes; family Anseranatidae; genus Anseranas; species Anseranas semipalmata. The sequence continues at coordinate 622,322 of VXAA01000406.1, forward strand.
GCAGAAGACTTCAACATCTATGGCCACGGAGGGAGACACTTCTGGCTTGCCAGCTCCTGTTTCTTCTTTCTGGTAAGTATGAGGCATGTGTTATGCACTCTGACAGCCTCTTTGTATTTTCTGAGTGGGATAGGGAGGCTGATTTGAGCATAAGGCCCTAGGCCCCCTCCTGCCTGATACAGTGCAGCATGATGCTTTTCATGAGGCAGGGAAGCTGAAGCAATGAAGGTTTTGTAAGCTGTGACAGCTGGATCTGAGCTGAATGCAGATGTTCTTCGCTCCTTTGTTTCTCAGTGACCACACTTTGTGTGCTGATGGGTTGAGGTGTGGAGCCCTCACATGTGCACTGGGTTTAATATCAGGGGGGGTCTGTGCCCCTGCCCTGAGACATCTAGGAAGTGTGTGACACCGCACACTGCCCCTACAGGGCTTCCTGAGTTCAGCTGCCGAGCAGCCATGGAACAGTTATTTCTTTGTCTCAACAGGTCTATTCCTTTGTGGTGATTCTTCCAAAAACTCCTCTTAAAGACCGGATTTCTCTGCCTTGTAAGTGACTGTAGTGTGTTCCAACATATACATGGGGACAGCACCAGGATAAAACATAGGTGGGAATAAGAGGTTCCTGTGTGTGATTGTGCTGCAGATACATCCTGCTATCTCAGGGTACAGATGCATGGCAAAGGACTCATAAGTTATCACTGGAAAGTAGTATGTTGCCCCTTTTGGAGGGCAGGGTAGGAGGAATTACATTGCATCTTCAATAGCAAATCAATTTCATTAAGAAAACAAGTTGTAGTAGCTCAGTTATTGATACAGATGTAAATGTATAATCTTCCAAGAGTGATAAGAATTGGCTTCCTAATAATGGTTTCCTTTTGAAACGCATGTATGATGATGAAGGGTCCATGCTAGTCACCCTGTGAGAAAGAGGCTGGTTGGGAGCTGCTTCATAGGTTTTATCTGGGCATTTACTTTATTAAGATGCTTTTCTGTGGTGTGTGCTGTTTTTTTTTTTTGGTTGCAGAATATCTGCAGTTCTCGAGTAGGGAGAGAGGCTGCCACTAAGATGCTTGCATTGCACTGTGCTTTCTATGTGTAGTGTTGGCAGCTGTGTGTGGGTATCCCAAGGGAGTGGATATGTGGCACACGGCACAAGCAGGCAGTCCTGGGCCTGATCTGCCCAGTCCAGCATACCCCGCTGCTCCTGTCCAGGTCTCCTGAGCAGTTTTACTAGTCTGCAGATCAAAAGGGCACAACTTCTTGTTCAGCTGTGGATTTTTTTTTTGTTTTTCTTATGTTCAAGTATATGATTGACAGTTGTTCCAGATGTTTGCCTATAACATCTTTGCATTTGTTGCCATGGCCACATGCTTTCAAAACCCATCTTTTCTCTGTGTGTTTGTGTATACACATGCAGGAGGGTATGGTTTAGCCCATTATACCTCCATCAGTCCTGGCAGCATGGGACAGAAAAAATATGGTCTTAACTCTTAGGAGTTCGTAAACAACCAAGATGCTGAGATGCTTACATTGGGTTTGTCAGCTCTGTCAGACAGGACCTACTGTTTGCACTAGGCTGGTGCTTATGAGGTTGAGCTTCATCCTTATGTCCACGTTTTTCCCACAGCCAGGAAGAGTTTTTATGTTTATGCTGGAATCCTGGCGCTGCTGAACCTGGTGCAGGGTCTGGGCAGTGCCCTTCTCTGTGTGGATATCATAGAAGGACTGTGGTATGTATGCTGGGGGTGAAGGTCTGCAGCCCAGTTTCTCAGTCGTGTCCTTCAACACTGCCTGTCTTGAGAAAACAAACGTCCACAGTGTTCCTAAGGAGGAATAAAGTTATTGGTTCTGTTTCATGCCAAAATGATTCTAAATTGTCAGGAAGCTTGCAGTTGGGAAGTCTCTGGAGCTGCATGTTTCATAGTGGTCTTGAGGTGGTGAGTGAGAGCAATAGTTTGACTCCACTGATGCCTGGCCACTGGCTTCTTTTGTAGACAGTAAGGGAGTAAATAGCCTGTTTTCTAGAAATATCATGGAGATACCCTTAGTCATATCTGGAGTCTCATTCTGCAGTGTTCAGTCATTTTCCATGAGTCAAAATTGGGAGCACTGAGACTCTGCTCTTGGTCAGACCTTGGAACATGGCATGGTTCCCTCTGACTTTCTAGGAGCGGTGACATGTTGGTGGCAATGTCTGTTACTTTGCATCAGTCTCAGATTGTTTAGCACAAGACTTTTCTTGTGCTCTGCTTGGACACTTTGGAGGGAAGTGGGATCATTTCATCTGGGTAGATGTGGCTGAGGTTATCCAGTTGTATTGTTTGAGTTCTAAATGTCTTCATGTTCCCTTTTGTTGCTGACAGCTGTGTTGATGCTACCACGTTCCTTTACTTCAGCTTCTTTGCACCTCTCATCTATGTGGCATTCCTGAAAGGCTTTTTTGGGTGAGTAGCCAGGAACAGGGGTTTAGGGCAGTATATATTGTTATTTAATTGTTCTGCACCTGAGTTTTTTCCATCTGTGGAATAAAAGCAGTGACTAGATTGCCAGTTAGGGAACCAGCTTTTTATTTCTGGCCTTGCTGTTTTTCCTGCGTGACTGAGGGCTGGTCACTTCTATCTAAGACTCCTTTGTATGCAAAGTAGAGCCAATGGTTGTATTCCTCTTGAACACTTACAAGGGTCACTTCAGTGTCTGCATCCTGTTTAGTGCAAAGTTTTGCTGCTGAAGTTGGTAACTAAATGGTTAGTGAGAGATTGAGTCCGGAAGGATTAATCAGGCTCCTGAGTGGTTTTTTAATAGGTTTGTGCTAAGGATCTGGGGGGTAAGTAACCCCTTGGCTGGGAGCCCCTATACAGTGGGGCAGTCACAAGTTAAGCACTCGGGAGTGTTTATGACTGGATCAGAGGTGCCACCGTGTGGCCACTCAGAGGAGATGCATCTTGGTTGGAATTGTCCATGAGCAAAAAACGTCAGGCTTTAGAATAACTCAGAACAAAAAGTACTCCCAAAATATCAGAATATATCTGTTATCTTCTGAAATCGGAAGGGAACAGTATCTGGAATTAAATGTGGAAAGTGTTAGTATTTTGATTTTCCTGATGCACACAAATGGAACGTGAGGTGGAATCCTGTTATCAGTAGCCAGGCCTGCTGTGGAGTCCAGTGATGTTTGGATGCTGAGGATTGCCCTCAGTACTTCAGAACTCCCAGAGGAGAATATGCTTCCCACACTGAAGTCAGGGCTCCACCACTTTTATTTCTCCCAGGTAGCCTGGTCCAAAGCTACATTTAGCATAATTACATGGTAATTACTCTATTAGGTGTATTTCGGGACTGAAAGCTCATGTGAAGGGGTCTTTAGGACCTGAATACATGATTGTTTTTTAGTGCTGCTGAGTTTCAGTCAAGGATAGGTGGCTGTAGTGAGACACTACATTGCTTAAACATGTGTTTTAAATCCTTAATGATTCCAGGTCTGAGCCGAAGATCCTTTTCTCCTACAAATGTCAGGTGGATGAACCTGAAGATGTGGATGTGCACCTACCCCATCCTTATACTGTTGCCAAGAAGGAAGGAATGGATTCTGGGTTCTACTCGAGCACTCAGATTGACACCACAGCCTACTTGGATGACGTAGCCTCTATGCCGTATCACGTGGGCAGCATCAACAGCATAGACAGTGACCGCTGGAAAGCCATCAATGCCTAAGGCAGGGCTACCCCCTTCACATGATGCCTCATTCCTTTCCTTCTAAATGCTCTGATACCACAGCTGTTAGGATGTCCATTGGAAATCTGTCCTTGGCTATCTGCCATAGCTTTCCTCTCTTCCTTAGGATTTCTGAAACCTATTGTGGAACTAAGTTGGCAGCCCAAATCCTGTTGGAAAGAACATTTTCATTCACTACCTGAAAACAATCTAGAACAGTTCTGTTCATAATACTATAAACACTGAAGCTTCCTGCTCGTCCATGTTCCAGATGTGGATATGATCCAGAAGACAGGCCTGACTGGCACCTCTTGCTTTTCAAAAACTGCTACAACTTGTCTGCCAATTAAGGGAATGGCGTTTAGGGATGAGGCTTTTGATTTGACTGCTGTATTCTACACATGTAGAAAAAGTTGGTGGTTTAAACCAAAGATGATCTTCCTGGGATTTCTCAAGCAGCACAGTTGTCTGAGTCTTGTCATAATATAACAGCACAGGAAGCAATAGCAGTGTCTAAAGAGGGAAGCTGGTCAGCTGGGCTCACCTCTGGTTTCAGCTAATACTAATGAAAGCTATGAATTGAAGTTGCTAGGGGTTAAAAGGACACTGTTGTGAGTGTGTGGGAAGGAGAAGAGAGGTATGAAGAAGAATGAACTGTCCAGTGTGCCCTGGGACTACTCTGGGGGGCCACAGGCTAGTAGCTAGCAGCATGGATGTGAACTGCCAGAACAATAGGGAGACAGACAGCGCTGCTGACCAGCTGAGCTGAAGTAGCTGTGAAACGCTATGGAGACTGCACTGCTGTGCGTCTGAGCTCACAGGGAAATCTAGGTAACAACACTGAACTAGGGCTGAGTTTCAAGAATAAAACCTGTGAGGTAGGTGCATTTTACATCTGCACCCTGCTTTATGGCTCTGACAGGGTCATGAAGAGGGCTTATGAGGGAGGAAGCTGACTCTGCAGATGAAGGCTCCAGAGACATTCAGATGCCTGAGGCAGAGCAGAAGTCCATGATGAATCTGAGCTGTCAGTATGTAGTGACTGGGAGCTCTCAAACACCACAGGCATCCTAAAATCAAGCTGGCTGGTGTTCTAGGTTGGGAGGTAGGTGGGAGGTGGGTGTTCTGATACAGTTTTTCTTACGTTACAGTTCAGATCCCCAGACTTCTGCTGGTCTGAATAGGTTTTATGGTTTGATATATTGAAAATACTTATGTGCATGTGGAGTGAGGTTTGTTTAAAGACCATCTAGAACTTACTATTGATCTCTTCCACACTGGAATGGGGACTGTTGTCAGAGCTGTCTGGCTTGCAGTTCCAAAACATTGTGTTCCAATCCAGGGACTATTCAGCTGAAAGCTGCAATAGACTGGTTTCTGAGAGAGACCCTCTACAGGGATGAAGAGGTTTATTCTTCTAGCTTTGGGAGTGCTTTCCTGCCTGAGTCCTCAAGGTAGGTGGAGATCTGCTACAGCAACTTTCCATTAAAAATGGTGGAAAGAGGGAATTTGAAACATTCGCATACTGTGTACATGTCTTGCTGCAACTTAGTGCTATTCCTGAAAAAGAATATTGAGGTAAGAGTTTCTGGGGAATCATCATGCAGGTTGCAGTGTGGTAGTGGTATGGATCATAGGTAGGGGGAAGCACTGGCTACCAGGTGTACCCACTGTAGGGGAAGAAGCAGTTTGGATGAGAACATAAAGTTCGTATCAGTTGCTGAAACTATGCAGGCCCTCTGCTTATCTTTTTTTGTTTGTTTTTATTAATGAGTGATGCAGCCTCTCTATTCTGCTGCCTGTGGACTTTGCCCTGCAGACCTCTAAGTAGCAATGACAACCTAAAAAAAAAAAAAAAAAAAGGGAAAAGAAAGAAAAAGGAAAAAAAGGCTTCCATATGTGAGAGCTAAATTGTCGCATGTGGATCAACAGCCTTTCACATTTCCCCTCCTTGTGATGTCTGTGAAAGGGGTGGACAAGCAACTGGCCAAGTCAGTCCTTTTCACGTTAGAGAAGTGTTCTGTGCTCCTCCCATTGCTTGCTGTAGATCGGCCTGAGCCACACTTGCTTGCCTACTCTAAAAGGGATGGATGATGTGGTGCCTGAATTGCCCTGCTGATCCTAATGCTGCTTACAACACCGATCCTGAGCTGCTGTTAGCAAGTGTGGGGAAACCTGCAGAGCTTCCCTGAAGCTGGTGAGCCTTGGACAGGTCTGAAAAAATCTGAAAGTCTTAAGCAGTTGAAAAATAAAGGAGCAAATGCTTTTCCATCCCAAGGAGTATTTACTGTCTAACACCCTGAGTGCAAGGACTTATCTGCCCTCCTTGGTGATATGAAGAGCAGGTCATGAATTTTCCTTTTTATCAGCTGAATTCAGTGCTGAAGGATCACCTGTGCAGGTGGTCAGCATGTCCATCCTGTCCTTTGTTGGCAGGACTCCAGTATTTCTGGAGTGTCCCATGTTCTGCTGCTGAGGAGCTTCTGTGCTAGGTCATGGACTGACCTTCCTCCTGTTGTATATGTATATAATGCTTTTAGGACATATTCACAATGGTCCTTGAGCAGAAGTGTGTTGTGTGTGTGTGTGGGGGGGTGGGGGTGTGCAAAGAGACTAAATATAGAATAAATGTATATATATTTTTTGTAAAATAAAGAAAATTGTTTGGCATAAATGGTCATATTTCCTTTTTCAAATGATCCATGTTACGGAGAAAAAATTTTCAGATGAAAAAAAATAATAAACCCTGAACAAGTTTGGTATATAATAATGGAGTTACGTGATGTCTTTTTGTCAGAATCAGATTTTTTTCCTTCTTGGAAGCCTATTACGAGGACAGTAGATGACTGTGCAGAGAGTTGTTTCCAGGTCTAAATAACCAAGTGAAGCCCTTGACTTTTCTCAGTAACTAGATGTTGCCGTTCCCAGGCATGTCCAGCATCAGGGGTCTCTGCTGAAGGTCAGTCTTCCCCTGGTGCCTGGGAAAAGGCTTATGTGGAAGTAGAACCGACTGTTGCACACTTATCTGGGCTTTGGGGTGACTGTTTGTGGTCTTTTTCAGTACAAGAACCGAGTGCCATCAAATGAAATGAGCAGGTGGCAGGTTAGAAATAGCGGCTTGTGAGAGTGTTCTGGGAGGAATCGCTCTGCACTTGCCTCACTTAGGCTTCTTCCTTGGTGCTGTCTGTTGGCCTCTTCCAGAAGTGGTTTGGCTTTACCCAGAGATTTTCTCTTTAGCTGGACGTGGGCAGTGTTTCTGTACTGCTGTGCAAACAGCTGATGCTGCTTTGCCATGCTGTAGTCTTGAGACCTCAAGCGGTGGGAAAGGTCCTCAAGGTACGAGGTATTACACAAATAACAAAAATATTCCCCACTCCCAGGAAAATGCTATAGAACAGACCTGGATATCTTGCAGAGCAGTGTCCCAGATACTCCCTTAGAGCTGGCCAGAGTCCCATTGAGACACAGCTGCGGCTGCCACGTTATCTACAGTGAAGGGTGAGTATTAAACAGTTAAAACTGTTCCAGTGCACAACTAAGATACCAAGGCTTTATTAATTGTCCAGTCACAGATGCACAAAATTTTATAGGTCATCATGTGGCCTGTATTTCTAGGAATCCAGAAGGTTTATTTGGAAAAGACCCTCCAAAGCTGCCATCTCTTGGTCCGGCTGCTTGTGTTACACTATCTTCTTTCTCCTTTCCCTTGGTTTAGCCTGCGGGTCAGCCATGCTTGGAGCCAGGGACTGTATCTGCAATGGTCTGCGTGAGCTGGAGCAGTGCAATGCTCTGATCTGCAGGGGACCTGTGAATGTGCCCGTCACAGCAAGCAATGGCACAATGGCTAGCTCGTGCTGGAGCACAGTGGCTGAAAGGAGCAGGGAGATTAATTCTACCCACAAAGCAGCTGCTGTAAAATTGACTGTAAGTCACAGACTCATTTTTTTTCAGTCACTGGAGCAATGTGAGCTGATGTGTTGGCATGCTCCCTCAAGGGTTATGAAGAAGCAGTGTGTATAAGGCCGGGCAAGGCATTCCTGAGGTGGCGGAGGGGAGTGCCTCTCTCGGCAGTGTAGGTCGTCTCTGGCTACACCAGGGCTGCGTTGTCTCTTGGAGGTGTGTGGTGGAGGGGCAGGGGAGGGTTGTGGGGCTGCTCCTCGGTCTCATCCAATTTCCTGCCATCTGAAGGAGTATCTTGGAGCTAGGAGATAAGCTTCATGCCTTCCCACTTTATTTTCTGTGTGGTAAGGTGTGTGTGTTTTTTTTTTTTTTTTTTTTTCCATAATTTTGACCAAGTAAAGAAACCCCATGTGTTCAGTGTATCAAAGGGAACGTCTAAGGGGGGGGGTTTGATCGTGCTCCAAAAGAAAAGGGGGGAGCA
>VXAA01000406.1:637332-754065 GCA_013399115.1 Anseranas semipalmata
AAAAAAAAAAGCTCACAGGTTAAGATAAGGGTAATTTAATTAGAGGAAGAAGAAAGAGAGGGGAAAAAGGCTGCACAAGAAGCAAAGAGAGCGAAAACAGTTATTCTCTACTTCCCACCAGCAAGCAGTTTGGCCACGTCTTGGCAGGCAGGGCCTCAATACGCGTAGCAGTTGTTTGGGAGGACAGGCGTCTTCATAATGAGAGCCCCCCCTCTCCTTTCCCTTCCCCAGCTTTTATTACTGAGTGTGACACCATATGGTATGGAATATCCCTTTGGTTGGTTTAGGTCAGCTGGTGATGTCCCCTCCCCTCTTGCGCACCCCCAGCCCACCAGCTTTGTGAAGGTTTGGAGAGAGCCTTGGTGCTGTGCCAGCCCTGCTCAGCAATAGCCAAAACATGGGTGTGATACTAGCACTGTTCTAGCTACAGGTGCAGAGCACAGCACTATATAGGCTGCTGTGGGGCAAGTTAATTCCATCCCAGCCAGACCTAGTACAGACTGTGATGTTTAAAATGTTTATTGAGAGAACTTAGGCTGAGTAATTCTCTTTGCCTACTGAAAAGACAGAAAGAGGACAGGCTTGACTAATGTCATCTTTATTTGTTTCTTCCATCCTACTGATCTGTTGCATGCACTTGATTTAACAGCAGAATCCTTCTGTGAGTGTGTGTTGTCTGTATGTTGAATAGCAACAGGCATGGCTTACCCAGGCACACGACTTGGCTGTGAAACATTTTGAGGTTATAATATTAGGGGGCTGAATAAATAAAATTTAAGCAAGAAAGACTATAATGGTTTGGACAGAAGGTTCTCCTAGCTACAGCCCATCTCTGACAGGGATCCATGGCAGATACTTACGCAGAGCGTGAGAACAGAGCAGACATACAGCACTGCTTCCCACCTGCATCCCCTTGCAGCTTCTGCCATTCAGGGTTTGGAGGCTTCTTTGCAAAGAGGCTGTTTCATCGCCTTGCTGGTTGACAGTCATTGATGAATGTGCCTTCCGTGAATTCATCCATGTGTGCCTTTGGACCTATTTGTACTTTCTGACTGGTAACCTATTGCATGTGGCTGTGTTGGTAGGTCTCTGAGGTTGCTCTCCTGGGTGTAGCTTGTGAATAGCTGCTGTGTTGTAGGAAACTTCCACTTGACAGATGGCACCCTGACCATGGGAAGTCTGAGTGACTGCTGAGCTTTAGGATAGCGATGTGTGAGGCAGGTCACTGCTGCTCCTCTGGATAGGGCATCTCGGTCAGCAGATAGAATATTAACTCTTCTCACTAGAAAGAGAATATTATCTTTATGAATGCAATTAACAGAGTTCTGTAAAGAGGGCTGGGAGGGTGGGGGAAGCTGGTGGATTTAGTGCCCAGCCTAAAGATAAGGCCCAGCTCAGAAATAAAGGCCTGCCCTCCTGCAGTGAGATGCAAAGAGTAATCTCAGAGAAACGTGACTAGCAAAGGCAGGCAATATTTGTGAAGTGTAAAGAGGGCACCTCTAAAATGAGGAGGGACCTGACCTCTAACATACAAAAGCTGTTCTATTATCTGAATTAGCTTTTAATCCTGCAGCATCGCATACCCAGATATTGCAGACTTGATGGTCTGCAAAAATCTGATCAGTCTCTCTCTCTGTAACCCATAAAAGATAAATAGTGGCCATGGAATGTGGTGCAAGAATGAGAAACTGTTAAATTTCATTGCTCTTTAACTATCTCTTGATCAGTCATAAATTTAAGATCCTTAAAAATGGAGTAGTCTAGCCTGTCCTTCCAAAGATGAGGTCAAAGCTATTGTCTGTTGGTTTCTAGGTGTCTTCCTAAGCAGTAACAGTTTTTGCCAGCCTTTTTGAATTATTGGGATCCCTATCAGATTTGCTTTATCTCAGCTACAGTTTCCTTTCAGGCGTGGTCACCTTATTCTGCTTTCTGAGTCCTACTCAAATCGTATCTGTCCTTTGTCTTTCAGTATTGTTTTCTTCCTTTATTTGGAATAGCGTTTGAATGGGTTTTGCTCACTCTTCTGCTTTCTAGCCCTAGAATATGAGGCAAATAATGGATATGAGCTGCTCTTTCATCTCATCCATATGTCTTCTCTTTCAAACAGAAAAAAGTAGTGGAATTAGGTGTACCTGGTGATAGTCTAGGTACAGATGGAACTGGAAAATATCTGCTGAAGTTCATAAGGGAAACAGCTTTCATTTTTTTGTTTTTGCTTTTTTTTGTTTGTTATGACCTGCTAGGGAAACCAGAGAAAATGGGGCAACTACCACAAAGGAAATAACAAATGAATAATTTTCTTCTAACTTAATTTAGTAAGAAAGAAAATGATGTCATGTATCAGTAGTAAGGTTTGTTTTATTATTATTATTTTGATACTTGCAGTAAGATCTTGAGCTGCTCTGTGCCCTCACTGTATCAATAACTTGTCGTTAGTAGCCTTCCCTTGTACAGTTGTCTCTAGCAGTGCTGCAATATTTTCCCTTAACTTTATCACTTGTGGACCATAAATCCAAATATGATAGCTGTATTTCGAAACGATTTCATTTTGATTGTGTTGGACGTAGCTTGTCATTTAATCTGTTCTTTATGATTTTCGTCCCGACTTTTATTATTAGCAGCATCTCTGTGAAGTGCTTTGGTGGTACTATATAGTGCACAGTCCTGCAGAGAGCGTGGACTACAACTAATATTTGGTAGGGAACTTGCTGTCAGATTCTGGGGCCAGTTACTTCATCATTTAAGGGGCAGGGTACAGATTAAAACTGGGTGATTTTTTTTCTTAGTGCTTCATTGGTTACAAGAGGGATGGAGAGCTAAGAACGTGGGTCCTGTTCTACATTTTTGTCTTGATCTTTTTTCTATGACTTTGAACAAGGTACTTAGCTTCTGAACAAGGCACTTAGCTTCTAGATACCTTTAGGTTTTGACTAAAACTCCTTAAAGTTTAAGAAGCTAAACAGCTCTGTAAGTAGAAACACTGCAGCATTCAGTTCACTCTGAGTGAATATGGCTTTTGATTAACCATGGGGGACTGGCTTAGATGGAAGTAGTCTGCTAAGCTGCTGTGGAAGAACTCTCACCACTTTATATTAGAGAAAAAATATTTTGTTTGTTTGTACATCACTGCAGGATCATGGTGCTGACTGGACTCTTAAATGATTTAATGCCATGAGTACAACAGGGATAATATGCACAGTACTTCAGAACAGGGCCTAGGATGTTTAACTAATGGTAGTAGCATGCCTTAAGTCTCGTGTGAAATATACATGAATCAATATAGCCATCTTTATTTTTTTTTTTAATTCTAGCATGAGAAACTTCTGAAGTTATTATAGTCAAGTTATTTAATTGCTTGGCTGTGTTGTGACTACTCACCTTTTCCTAAACCTTGAATCTTTCCTTTTTCATTTCCAGTTAATCAAAACCTCATCTCTCGACTTCTTGGTTCTTCTGGCTTTCTTTCTTTCCTTATTTTTATTTTTTACCAACAAAAGAAACTTTGCAAGCAAAGCTGCTCTTTTTTTTTTTTTCCCCTTCTGCTTGTGTAACCTCCTAAGGCTGTGCAGCATATGCACCACGAGCCTTCGTCTTGGAGCCAGTGACTCCCAGCCTGATGGTTTTTGCTGAAACCTTTGAAACAAATCAATGTGGAATGGGGATGGAGAAAAGCAGAAGCTGGGGGGGGAGAATAAACGCGATTAAGCGAAGACATCTCATTACTACTCTAGAAAGGGAGGATTATAACTTATAAAATAGGAGGATCTCATTTAGGGGCCATGTGTGCCTGTGTTATCAGGACAGAGGGAGAGCAAATAGAATAAATGAAATTAATACTTTGAAAAGAAGCATTACGCGGATTTCAGAATTGAACTAATATGATTTGTGCAAAGCCCTGAAGTTCTTATCTCCCCATTTAATACCCCCTGGATAATGGCTTTGTCAGAGTTATTGACCAAGAGTTGTCGTCTTCCTTGCCACTTTGAAAGAGTGAATTCAGAAATGGGGTGATGGTAGGACAAACTTTGCACCATAATTAGCTGTTTCAGACAAGACTGAAGGGCATTACTTGCTGTGCGAAAACAGACTGGACACAATTCCTAAATTGCTGGGAAAGCCTTCCTCCAGCCGTTGATGGCGGGTGGCTTACTGTTCCCAGTGTTCCTGGTCATGCCCTGCTTGCTGGACGGCAACCTCTGCTTTCTGATGGCTCCAGCTCCGCACCATTGCGATGAGTCTTGCCTGGAATATGGGTGTAGGAGGACATCCTCCCAGGAGTTAGGGCTTGTCCTGTTGCTCCAGCGCCTGATTATAACTTTCACCCTTGGTGTAGTGTAGATAGTGCATGTATTTAATGCATACCAGTTAAAAATGCCTGTTGACATTTTAACTTATGTTTTCTCCAATTCAAAGACTGTGGAAGTAAAATTGTTTAAAATTGGTGACAACTTGCATGTTCATTGATTGCTATAAAGGAAGAGAATTTTGGTGATGGTAGGGGAGTGATCAGCTTGGTTTTTTTTTTGTTTTGTTTTTGTTTTTTTTGGCCCTTGGGAGGGAAAGGAATGATCCAATTGGCCCATTGCTGGAAAGTCTTCATTAGGTTTCTGGTCACTGATGAAGTTTCAGGCCAATCTTGCTTATGTTTTTTGCCCACTGTTGTTGACCAGTATCAGCTGTAGATAGATGCAGCTGAACTGGGACTGAAGGTGGTTTTAGAAATGGTGCTGAACACGATTTAGCTTTGTTAAGGCTTTCATTTACTTTGTGTTAAGCTGGGGATCAGCTTCATCCTGGCTGATTAACCGACAGGTAAGCATCTCTGGATTAGACCGGGCTTTTGTTGTGTAATCTCTTACCATTGTGACAACGGGCTGGAGTGACCAACTGACGTCCAGTAGTAGCAGGGTGTTTGTGACAGCGTGGGGACATCGGTGAGGTGAGACTGCCATTTTTGAGGTCAGGCCTCTATCATCAACGCTTACCTTTTTTTTTTTTTTCTCTCCCTGTGTATAAGAATTGATGTAGTGAAAGGTACTGCCCCTGTAAGCTTTGTGTTACGGCTTGGATGCTGCTCACCTCGGGGCAGTTTTGTTGGTCCTGTTTGTGCTGCAGTTAAAATGTAGCACGTTGAGCTAAAACCCTTCTATTTTTACAGTTGCAAGCCTATATGTAGGAAATAGGTTGGATCTGGGGGGACACATTGCTAACAGAAATCTTGGTTTTTAGTCTTAGTTGTTTCTGTAAATGGTTCTTGAATGAAGCTTTTTTGTGGGTGAAGCAGAAAACTGACTTAAATCAGGAAATATGGAGACTTACTTTAAATAATAGTGCAAAATGAAGAAAAAGCCCATTCAGTTATTTTTTTCACATTTGATTTTTCATTGACGTTACAGTGATTAGCAACAAGTATCTACGTGTGTTTACTACAGGAACGCCACCTTTTTCAGATTCATTTTTATATTTTGTTTGGAAAATGCCTGGTGCATTTAGCTACTAGAACCCAAATTCGTATGTATAATTTGGGTACTGCTGGTTGTGGGGGCAGTATCTCCTGATGGTTTGGCTGTTTGCAGAGCATTCACGTACCCTTAGTGCGTGCAAAACCAGCTAGGGAAATCTGCCTGGGTTAGCATGAGTGGCGTTGTCTTTGGCTACGAGTTGCAATGTGGTTGCTTCCAATTGCTTTCACTAATTGAATAAAACTGCCTTTTAAAGATGTTGAAAATCTACATCCTTCCATTTACGTCTTGATTTAAGCCTTAGTGGTTTATTACAAAAAAGGCACTGTATTTGTCTCTTAATATGTGTAAATTGAAACAAAAATAGGGCACGTGTATGTGTGATGCTCCCAGATGGTTTCTCTCTGCAATAAACTACGTGTTGAACAGAGCTGGCTGAAGGCTCTGCACCTCCAGGAAGGGCTCCTGCTGGCTAAAGGCGATCCCGTTCGGCAGTAACTTCTGCTAGGTCAGAGCTTATGACACGCAAAACTTCAGTAGCAAATGTATGCCCAAATAGCTGAAGTATTTTAACAGGATTTAGGGGATTCAGATCTTAACCTGTGGTATCATAACATCTGGTTTATTTTCAAATAGACATAATTTTTTTTAATTTGTTTTTTTAAGATTCTTTGGGTCAGGACTTGGTAATTAACAGATGTGCAGTATTGCTTTGCCTTTACCAAAGGCTGGCTCAGTCTCTGGTTAGCTGACTGCTGTTAGGCGTGGGGTTGAGTGTGGTCTGTCTTTGGTGTTGGTGCTTCTAATTAGCAGACAGCGTGCCACTAAGTGCCAAAGGTGTATCCGAAGAGTCAGACAGCCCTTAGTTCTGCAAGTCTTCGGACTTTATTTTTATTTTTTAATTATTTTTGACCAGAAAAAGTCTATTTAGTAGCAGCATTAATAAGGTTATGTGTTCCATTTCTCTGCGTTCTTAATGCTTGATATGGAGACCTCCTGCTGCATACAAGGAAGAGTCTGCCTTTGGTTCCCCTGGTGAGGACTCTACCGAGTTTTGTAGCTCTATTTGTTGTTTTCTATCTTGCAGGCTGCTGATAGGGGAATTAAATAGCTGGATTGTGAGAAGCTTCAGATCTTGTTCCTTCTATCCCTCTCACTCTTGGTGTCTGAGTTACAAAATACTTTTCTAGGCTTTCCTTTGAGGAATACGTGTTAATCAGTGGAGGCTTGGAAGTTAGTGGCCTGTTAATCTGTATGGCCTCTGGACAGAACATCCCTCGTTTTCCTCCATGGTTGGGTTCCTCTTTGGCTGGTCTCTTCTATAGCAGAAGTGGGTGCGTTTCTGCAGTGAAAGAATTACTTCTTTTTATGAAACCATTAAACATTTAAGGAATCCCTATAGAAAATAATCTTGCAGTATTAGATGATGGACTTCGGAAAGGTTTGCATTAAATTTCAACTTGGCATGACAAGGATCTACATGTCTGTTATCTCCAGCAAGCTAATAACTTCTGGCCTCTGAAGCACCAGTGAGGTCTAAATTTAACTAAGACAATTGTACAGAATGTTTACTATGATGAACCAAGGTTTAAAAAAAATAAATTCGTTCTCCATCTTCTCTTGAGGGAAGGCAAAGGTGTTATCTGGCTAGCGGTAAGATGCTGCATCTGTACTCCTTATTTTCCCTGCTACTGCTGCTATGATTTGTCAGACATTTATAGCAGTTTTTTTGAGCAACTTCCAATTTCTGCAGCTAGTCTTTTATCTCCTGACTCTGAAGGTTAATTTGTGTTTGGAGAGTTTTTGCAGATTTCAGCAGCTGATGGTCGTTTGTGAGCTTCTCATTTTTGTAGTCTCTTGGGCTAAGGGACGTTATCACAAGGTTGGCCTCTTTTTAAATCCTACAGCTGCAACAAATTGAAGTTGTCTGTGGTGCTGCCTAATTCCCCTGTCTTGGCTACAATTCTCCTCTCCCCATGTTTCACTTTTTTGTCTACAAAGTTCATATATTCCACAGAAACTTCTTCCAAATTCATTTGTTGTAGTTAAGGGTTACTGTAAAGCCATCCTGTCATTTAAGAAGCAAAAGATAGGATTAGTCTTCCTTTTTTCCTTATCTACGACTAGATATTACATTCGATAATGCATTAGGGTGTTTCAGTAAGCTTTCCTTTTGTACAAGCCAGTGTTATTTAAATGTATTATGGCTTCTGGTATGAGATTGTTGTAGGTGTAATGTCTGATTGTTATAACAATGTAGTTCCCACTAGCTTGGTTAAACTTTTTATTTTTAGATTAGGATTTTGCTTTTCTGTTTTGTGTATTTGGGATATTACATACACCTAACTTATTTGGTTATAACTTTCCAATATTCATTGTATTCTATCTACAAAATGACAGCGTTTGAATCCTGAATCAATGATCCTTAGAAACAAGCCTGAAAATTTTCTTGGCGTTTCACAATGAAAGTGTTATTAAAAAGAACAAGATTATGAATTTAAAGGGCTAATATAATAGCTAGGAAATAAGTTTGCACTGAATGGAAAACAGATTGATCTTGCACTCGGATGATGGGGATGTGAGGTAGGTGACCTGTCACTGGATGTCATTTCTGTCATATTCCCTAAATGCCATGAAAACTAGTTTCCGCTGCCTTGCTTTGGAGCCTTAATGTGTATGTCTTGAAGTGCCCCTGGCTGGCAGCGGAGGGGGTGGTGAGGAAGATGCTCGTATCGGAGATGGAAGAGCGTTCTGCACTGGGGATGGAGCAGGGTTCTTTCTGGATCTTGATAGAAAGGCTGACAAGTGGCTTAATAGAACAGCTGTTTTAATGAGACAGAATAAAAAGAGTACAGATAGCAAGTAAATCTTACATCCCTTCAGATGCTGGGAGCCCTGCTTTGCACAGCATGGACCCCGCATAGATTTTCCCACGGCATGCTGCATGGATTCCATCTGTGGAGAGGTTCCTACTTGTTGGTCATTCAAGCTATTATATTCTTCCAATCTGTGTTATATTCTTGTAATATAGCTGTTTAAAAAAACAACTCTATTCATAAAGGATGTTCACATGAGAACTTCTCGCTGCACTTTTAGATAAAGGCAAGGTGGCGTGATTGCCAGTCCCGAGGGCGAGCTGCCCGCGGGCTCCTCCATCATGCGGAGCTGCCCGAGTTTATCCTGCAGCACAGCGCAGGCCTGAAGGCCACGCTGCGTGGGCAGCACCGCACGGCTGTGCCTGCTCGGGATAACTCGCCGCCGCCTCGATGTGCGGTGGTCTCCTGGTCAGGATCACTGCATCCCACCCCTTGACGCACAGGCAAGTTTCCTGACAGCCTGGGACACTACCTGTGTGTAACACCCGTCTGTGCACAGCACAGCCCACATGGGGTATTCCAGCGGGTTCCCATACAGCAGCTACTTGTGCTAACGTGTGGGCTTCTCAAGCCCTGAGTACCCAGCCCCACAGAGCAGATGTGCCCTGTTCAGGATCGCAGCTCCTAAAATAAAATGTCTCCAACAAGGCTCCCAATACAAATAGCCTTGTTGGATCGTACTAGAAAATGAAGCTGAGTGTACATGGTATGATGGGAGACATCAAAATAAGCACTGATGTTATTTCTTTATTTCTCATCTTCAAGGAAAGTGAAAGCAAGCTGATACGAAGAGCAAGTTTCACCGAGGCTTTTCCCAGTTCAGTTATACCCTGTGTTACTGCCGGGCGTCTAAAAACCTTCTGTTCGCTGATGAAGTTTATTTTCATTCTTGTTTGCTTCCCTCTCCTTCCCTGTCTCTCCCTGCCTTTTTACGTTCCCAAAACTGCAGGACGGTTTGCTCCGGCTGCTGCTTCTCGGTGGTGGCGTTATCAGACGCGTGTGCAGAGGGTGAGATTGCAAGCGCCGCCGTTCTCTGCGATTCTAAGTATCAGACAATGTTTTACACGGCGTCCCATTCTCTCGCTGGCTGGTTGGACATGATGTTGGTACCTTATCTTCACGCTGACACACACTGGACATTAATAGAAATACATTGCTGAGGCACATGTGTGGAATTTCAAGCAGCCTTTCTAGCTGTGCTTTAGATAGTCTATTGTGTGCTTAACCTCTTGGAAGAGGTTTTGATGAGAAATGCATTATGTTAACTCTTGGGGAGCTGGGTGGACTCTCTTAGAGTTTCTTATTACAGTCAGCATAATATCTTCCTAATTGCATACTGCTGATGTATTTTGAAGTTTCAGCAGTTTTAAACCTATCTTTCCATGAGCAGCATTCCCACTTCCTAATGCAAATTTATAGAGAAGAAATAGCTATGCATATTGCACGTGGGGAGGAGGTAGGAAATATGTGCTTCAGAGGGGAGTGAGCTGCCAGCAGCCTTGTTTAACTTTGTCTGAAGTCTGTCCCTGTATTATTTTTGGCTCCGATTGCCTTACATCAACTAAAAACATGACCTGGATGCAACTGCTGCTATTTGCCAGGAATTCTTTCTGCTTTTGGAGCACCTCAGAATTTGTATCGTTTCCTTTGCACTATATACGTATACTTTCTCTGCTTGTTTGTTATGACCATCTGCAATTATTTGTATTATTTATGAGTACTGAGTAAAACATGATGGAGACCAGCTTCTTGAAAGGGACTGTACTGAGGGAGAGGAAATGAGCTTATGACTTTCTCTTTGATTTTAAGACAATGAAAATAGAACACCTGCAAACTTATGAGGGAGAGAGGGAATTAGCTGGCTTTCTTCTTCCTGTCTGCGTGTTACATTGGAGGGTTGGAGCCTTTTTAGCCTTGAGGACTTCGTGATAATGGGTAAACTTGAAGGATGATGCTGTATGAGTTGAGAGTAAAAATTGATCAAACAGACAGATAGAGCAGGGCTGTGTATAATTACTGTCCAAAAGAAAAAAGCTCTATAGTTTAATACCTTCTCAAATAGTACATTAGAGTAAGGATACATTTGTTAAATAACCAGTGCTCTTCTAATTAGGAATGAGAGCTTGCCGTGTATGTTCACTGTATCTTCAGCCTAATGCTTTTGCCATGGAAAATGTTCACCTTCTGGAAGATAACTTCAAGCCCCTTTCTTTTCCTAAACACATAGGCTTATATCTCTTCCCTCTCTTTTCCCCTTCTCTCCAACCTGTGAGCAGAATGGATTCGTTTCTCAGTGTTCATCTTGCTATAGCTGTAATTTGGCACTGTCAAACTGAAACTGACTCCCCTATGTATTTTCTGAACTTCCAATACACAAATGGTTCCTTATAAAAGCTGTTCTCTTCCCTGTTGAGGACCTGAGCAATCAGTCATTTTTCTGTTTTCCGATGATATGCTCTCCTGTTTCAACAGCTAGATGTGGGAAAGGGAATTTTTTTTCTCTTAAACAACTAAACCATATATCAATTTTAATTAAACTTTAATATTTCTTAAATCCTCTTCCCTGATTTTTCGGGGTAATTTTTTTTTTTTTTGGTACAAAACTTGCAAAAGCATGAGAGCCTTAAACTGCAAAGCAAACTGATCTTTTAAAGATAACGAATGTCATTCCAGCCTATAGTTTTCTGTCCTTTAAAATGTTGCCCTCCCCACCCTGCGTGCCATTTCCAGTTCAAGGCTCAGCATTTGTAGTGCAATTTTTCTAAGCTTTGTGCTACTGAAGGTTATCATAGAGTTCTGTTAAAATCCTGCTTGCCTGTGATTTCCTGTTATAGGGTGACCTGTAAGAGGTGGTTCTCAGTAGTCTGGTAAGAAAGTGATGCGGTTCCTTTACTGGTAGCAGAAATGAAATGCATCAGCACCTCTTACTAGCTGCCTGCATAACTACCAGGCTCTCAGGTCACTGTGGCCTTGTTCCAGGTGGCGAAGAAGGTCTAAATGCAGTCTTGAAGTTGTTAACAGCCACTTGCATTTTCTTTTCTTTAGAACAGCTTGGAAGTAGTTTGCCAAGTTTTATGCATCTGGGGTAAAAATGAGAGTTTTCATTTTAATTAATCTAGAGTATCAGTTTGTGCTCAAATTAAGTGGGGAACATTAGCCATGCTCATGCTCCAATAATGTCATTCTGCTGTAGCAGGCTTGTTTTCTAAGGTTAATAAGGAATGTGCTAAGGTACCTGGAGGGAAAGGAACTCTAATGGTCATAGCTACCATTCCCCTTTTGTATAGATGGGACTAGTGCGGGTGGTAAATGCCTTGCTGCCTCAGACCTTTCACATGCTGGCTGCTCCCTTAGGAAGTAAAGTAGTTCAGGGGGTACCGTGGGTGTTCTTCAGATGGGATTGAAGCAGTTGAACAGAAGAGATTTTCTCCAGCATAGTCTCACTAACATGAATTTTAACCCTTTTTAATTTCAGTGTTTTGATGTCAAATATCTCAGGGGTAGGTAATGGTAGATGACATTTTTCTGACTGTGAGTGCATGCAAGTACAGGCAAAGTTCTGCCTTCTTGTTGTTTGCACACATTTAACAGTTAGATCTGTTTTCTGCACATGAAATGTCTTACTGAGCGTTCTTAAACTGCAGTGAAAACTCACATCTTTAAAACAACAACAAAACAAAACCAAAACAAACTCCTTCCATATAATTAAACTAATCTGGTATTGTTGCTCATTGGCCAGCAGGTGTTGCTGTTGAGCTTGGTTAGGCTTCACTCTAGAGTTCGGCAAGGCATTTTCCTGTTAAGAGCTATAATGCATACTGGTTTGGACCTAAATCTTGTGTCTGATAATTCCAGTCACCTACTGGCAAGTCAATATACTGATACATCTTGTATGCTTGTGTGTGTAGATAAAGAAACGGTATTAGAATGTCTATTTTGAGCTGTATTTTTGAATTTCATTATCAGCTGAATTCTTAGGAAACTTTTCACTTTTGGTGAAGCATTTTTGATTTACTTTTTTTTTTATTATTATTATTTTTGAGGGAGGGAGTTTGACCTTTCAAGTGAGTCTTGAAAATGTGTTGGTGTAAATGGAGTCTAATAATCTATGAGCAGCATATCCTCATTAATACCCCTTTGACTTTAGGATCTGAGAAAAAAAAAAATCTACCTACCTCATGCAGAATCTGGGAGATTAATTATGTATATTATTTGGGGTCAAAACCACTTCAGCCTGGGCTGCTCTGTGTACTGATCTTGCAGACTGTTCTGCTGCTCAGTTCTTTGGGATGTGATTCTAGATGTAGTACTCCTGTGACTGGCAATTTTTAATAAACATTTTGGTTGCATGCCAGTGCTGCTACCTTTGCTGAGCTCATATGTTTTTTTCCTGCTGCGTTGAGAGCAGTTTCGAAGCATCGAGTATTTCCGGAAGGTGGCAGTGAAGGGACTCCCATGAAGACTCTTTGCCAGGGGTGGACCGGGAACTGCTGAGCTCTCAAATTGCTTGCATACCAATGAAATGTCTCAAAGTTTTTACTTATTTGTTTTCATTCTGACTCTAGCTTCTCCTGGAATTACTGTAATATTTTTCAGAATGAGTTTACCTTATGTGTTTGCAGTCCATTGGTTTCTGTAGAAATAGATCGTTTAGAATTGTGAGGACGCTGCATGCTGACATAATTTACAAGTTGGAGGTCTGCGTTGAATGAACCTGCTTCTGTCTTCCATCGTGCTTCCTGGGGCTTGCTGTCGTGCTTAAATGCGTGGGCCTAGCAGCTTGTGCGGTTGCTTTGTGTTCAGGCTGCAGAGAAAGGGCAAGGTTGTTGTCAGGACAGTGCAGGTTTCCTCATGGTGTGGGATGTTCTTAGCCACCTCAGATTTATCCTTGGTCCCCAGCTCTCTAGTTGGTTTCCATTAATACTTTTTGGAGGGGTAGATTAACTGCTGCTGACAGCGAGTTTGGTTTTGGAAGTGGTAGGAGGGTGGTAGCAGAGGCTGTCCTGATGATGTCTCATGTTTGATATCAATACTGCCTCCATTCCTCAAATCCTCTTCAAGATTTGCAGTTTCCATATTATCTACAAAACTGGTCTGTAAAGGAGGAAAAAAAAAAGAAAAGGGGGAAAAAAAAAAAAGACTAGCATGTGTCACTTCCTCTGTCTGCAATCAGACTATGCGGACTAAGAAGGCCCATACTGAAAAAACACTGGAGCTTCAGCAGAAGTTAAACATGTATGTGCTGTGCTGTTGTAAAAGCAGTATCTCAGGTCAGTCTTCACTGATATTGTAGGTTTCTGACTGACTTGAGTGATTTGGAGCCTAAAACATAAAGATGATCTAGCTGGCCTTGGACAAAATGAATTATTGCATTGAGGGCAGAATCTCCTCTTGAGAAAGAAGTTGGTGGTTGGCTTGAATCCCTGCAGATTTTTAGGGAGGAGATTTGTATCTTTTCATCTGTTTTCAAGAAGGAGAAACAAGAGTTATAAAAACCACTTAAAGGTTCAGTTAAGATTTATTCTGGCTGCATAACTGTCTCCCATAATAACTTTAATATGCATCATCCTGAAACTCCTAATTGGCCTCGGTGTTGGCAGGGCTTTCAGACCCCGCAGAATCTCCAATGTTCAGCAGCTTTTAGGAAGGAATGTAGCCAGAGCAGCACAAAAGATGAAATGGCCGCCTTATAAATTCTGACTGACCTTGAGAGTCCTTGTTTGAAGAAGCAGGAGGACGCTGTGGAGAGCCATCTAGGCGAGAGCAGCGGCGGGAGGGTGCATAGGGGTGCGACTGGTAAGGTGAGAGGAGAGGCTGAGGGGACACCTCATGGACATGGTGCGAGGAGATGGTTTTTTTTTGTGGGTCAAGTACCTACTTCTGCCATTGTTTCTGTTGTTGACTGGAGTCTTGTCTGTATTGGCAATGATTAAAAATGGTTTTATCTGATGGCTGCTTGTGGGGGTGGGCTATGGAAGATCTGTGGATTGTATTAATTTGACCCATCAGAGCTGGTGCCTTCACTTAGGAAATGCTCCCAGGCGGTTGTTCCTCTCTAGTTAGTGACTGGCTGGTCCCCGGGTGGGCACCCATCAGACGGATCAGAGACTGAGTGGCTGGGGAGGCTGAAGTTTTCCTCCGTTCCCCTCCATGCCTGGGTGCGGTGGAAGCCTGCCGGGCTGCTGCGGCGGTGTATCCCTGCTGTGAATGGCAGGGGCCTGTCATCATCCTCGCTCTCCTGGGCCGTCACTTGGGCACCTTCTGTGGACCCTGGATTCCCTTTAAAACAAAACATTTGGCTTAGTTTATTTTATTCCATTAAGTAATTTCACTGCTAATGCGTAATTATCTACAGCAGTGACACTCGTCTATGCTTTAATTATCGCAAAGCTGCACAATTCCCCCTCCCCCCTGCCTGGAAGTTGTCACTTGTGCAGGGTGGGTTTGCAGAGATAAGTGTGTAATAACGCGGCGGTGCTTTGGGCCTCACACGGTACTCAGGCAGTTGCTGATTGCTAAATGTAGGCAATAGAGAACAGGAGGATTTTGGTCTCTGTCTCCTGTTAGTGGCTCTTACTGATGTGGAATGAGATATTGGGAAGGAATAAGCTTATCAAAACTTCATAATACAGGCTTGAAGATGAAGATGTGAGCAAGTGCTGATTGGAGGCATTATGCTTACAGGTGTTAGGAAAATTGGGAAGCACAAGTATTTGTTTTCTTCTGAAGGCGTTTAAGAAATGAGGTGACCGTGATCTTGGGCAGCAGCCCAGGAGCCATGGCTGTGTTTGAGAGAGTTTCTTTGTATTTCTTTTTCTTTTTTCTTTTAGTTCAAGCTTTACTTCCAACTCTGTTTTCTGCACTCAGGGTGTTTACAGAAGAGCCAAGCAGAAGCCTTTGATGCAGCCAGTCATAATGAGGAAAAGCAACTGAGCTACAGGTTGCTTACTCCTAAGGTGGGAGAGGATACATACCTGAGTGAAATACCTGCTGTTTCTTAACACCTCACTCTCTTGTCTGTTAAGGAGTGATTTTGTTAGTGGAGAGGACGTGGTCAGTCCTTTCTGAACAAAGGGCACGTGGGCAGCATGGAAGTTGTGTCACTGGAAGGTAAAGGTCTGTCTGGGAACAAAATCTTCTTTGAGATTTCTAAAAACCTTGCAAAATCTGAATGAAGAAAAGCTGGAGGGAACTTATAATTGCACTTGTCTACCTCCACAACGCTAAGAGAAGTGGGTCCTGGACACCTC
This sequence comes from Anseranas semipalmata, assembly GCA_013399115.1. Taxonomy (NCBI): domain Eukaryota; kingdom Metazoa; phylum Chordata; class Aves; order Anseriformes; family Anseranatidae; genus Anseranas; species Anseranas semipalmata. The sequence continues at coordinate 652,921 of VXAA01000406.1, forward strand.
ATTTAACTTGCAATGATGCACTGAGGCTTGTGAATGAAGAAAACCTGGAGCATGTGTCATAAAGGTAGCAAACCATGAGAAGGACCTGATAGAAATGAGGACAAATATGAGGAAGCAAGGTCTGTTTATTATCTTTTAATAGATAGAAATGAGGCCATTTATTGGTTTTATCTGCTGGCAGAGGCGTTCTGCCAACTACCATTGTTTGGAACGCTGACCAAGACGTGTAATACGTAATTGTGTTCCAGTTTCCATCCTGACAATTCTTAGGATTGAAATTACTCTTTCATATACAAAAGCATTGAAATCTTTTCCTGTATTGTTACGATGAAAGCCAATTTCTGGTTGCTGACTGGCAGGAATGAGGAGGGGAGGACTGTACAGCTCGCGTTACAACAAACGTTCTCACTCGCCATGTATCTGCTGCACTTGGCTGGCAGCAGTTGCACCTGTTAAAGCAAGGCTTCTTTGGCCCAGAGCTATGTTGTATATTTTCTTTGGCCCAAGGACATTGTCTTAAGCGTGTCGCTTGAAGACTTCACAGCTTGCTGATTTCTAAATTTTTCCATCAATGATATGCTTGTTTTCTGTGGTATTTATCGCCACAGTGTTTTATGTACTTTCCAGATAAAGTAGGTTGGCATACCATGGTCAGTTTGGCTTTCTTCCTCTCAGGAAAGGATGTTCTATTAAGAACTGCATTTTCTACAGAAGGTTATAAACTCACCCCGTGGTAATGTAGTCTCTCAAAACTTTCTTTCCAGGAACCTAAACACCATAGCCCAACTTCCAAAAGTCTCTTCTGTAAATACTACTGGATGAAATGCCTTCCACATCTGGCAGTGGATGTTCATGTCTAAAGATTTTAAAGGTGGCAAAACAAACCCCAGAACAGGTGCTTGGGCTTTTGGTTTTGTTTAAAGCATGCTGGAAAACCTTGGTATAAAGGCATGGAGGTAAATACTGCCTTAGTGACTTTTTGGACTCGTCTTGTGAAAATCACTTGTCAGGTTTGAAGTTTTCATCAGCCTTTGTTAGTAGTTTCTTGGAGCTGTATTCATATTGAAGATCTGTAATACACTTTCCAAATAGGAATGAGATGAGATGTCATTTTAAAAAGTATTAGTTCATGCAAAGATACAAAGAAAAATGAGGAGACAAGGAGAACTATGCAGTGGAGGTGATGGAGCTTATTACCTCAATTCTCTGGGCTGGCATGAGTGAGAAAACATGGGGAGAGCATTTCTTATCCACATGGCAAGGGGACTGGTTGGGCATCCTGGGGGAGCACCTGGGGAAAGTGTTCGTAAATGATTCAGATGGGTCAGGTGTGTTTATGGGGTAAAAACAATAACAAAAAACCATATGTTGTGAAGCCTGCGGATGTGAAAGAAAAGTGGGGGTAAGGGGACGAACGGCACTTCTGGCTCTGTGTGTGTATGTGATGGTTTTGCCTCCTGTGTGTTTGTTGGCAGGTGTGGAGAGAAAGGATCCCAGCCTGGCAAGTCAGCTGCCAGTGTGGCTGATGATTAATTGCCCTTTTTAAATTGCAATTATGTCAGTCATGGAACCCGTGAATATTAATTCCCGATTTGCTGCTTGAAAAACTGAATGATGATGAGACGGATCCATTTTACTGATATCTCCAAAGTGGGCTAAGTGCTGCAGCCAAGAGCTAGTACTGAAAAGAAACGCTGCTGTAACTCTTTGCGTTGTTTTGTGTCAGTCTTGCCTCTTGTTCTGTGTTTCTGTTCCTTTCTTCAGAATCCCCTCAGTGCTTACAGCAAATTTTCCATCCTGATGTTAGTAGGTGGCAGGCTGGCACCTAGGGTGAGTTAGTCACTGCAAGCAGTGTTAGTTACCTGGATTTGGTGGATGGCTTTCCACCATTCACTGCTGCTTCTCGAGTCCCTTAGAGTTGAGAGTGAAACAGGGATTGCTTTTTTGCTTTTCTATCTCTTTCTCTTCATCTCAGATGTGAGTAAGCTTTCGTTCCATTATACTTAAGTCTTTTGAAATAATTTTCTAGTTGTGCCATGTTGGAAGGTATTAAGAGACAAGCATCACTACATTGTGACTGTTTTCCTTTCAGTAATCTGCACGAATACACGAATGATTAAAATACTTGTTTCTTCTATGGTTTGGGTCTCAGCTATCAGTCACGATCATGTCTAGTATTTTCTGCATGAACCAGGACAAATTCTTGCATCTTGCATGTGCTTTAGTTTTCTTGGAATAGTAGTTGCCTCAAGAAGTGTTGTTGTGATGTGTTGATATTTGCTGAGATCTTTAAAGGTGAATAGGATGGTTTTTGTTTTAAACAAAGCAAAATCCCACCCCCAACCATCAGAACCTACTGCTTGTTTAGTTCTTGGTGCTTTTCAGGGTTTTGAAACTGCTTTGTATTTCTTTCAAAGCTTTTCCAAGCCTTCAGTTATAAGTGACTTCAAATGCCTACATATTTCATTGTTTGCTTCTCAGATTGGTATCTGCTGACTTATCAAATTGACCTTTGGTGTGTGTAAGAAACATAATTATATGGTGGAAGTTGCACAAAAATTCAGTCATCACTATTTGTTCTTCTTTTAATTGTCCATTTTGTGTGGCAGCTAAAAGTTGACTGTTTCCTGAAAAACTTTTGGAATGGGGCCATTGACTAAAGAGCTGAAAGTGGGTGTGCAAATGGTAAGTTATTATTTGATGTTGCTGGAAAAAAGAGACTATTACTTGGTGAATGCTCTGAATTTTTTTATTTTTGTTTAAGCTGAAGTGGCACTCCTCATTTTCACATTCTCAATGTTCTGTGTACAAGAGAGAAGGCCTTTCAGGTGAACCATGCATTCATATTTAGGAACATCGTTAGTTTGTTAATTTTGATCATTGTTTAGTGCTTAGCTTCATAAACCACTATCGTTACAGTTCAGTTCAGACATCCATCATTATAGGTACTGTCCTGCTGAATTAAAGGCATTGTGTGATAACCCCTACAGAAGCAAGGGATTGGACCTGAAGGCTGCCGGAGGCCACTTCTCGTTCTGTCTTTGAAGCCTAGAAGAAAAATAGCTGCAGCAGGGAATATGTTAAAAAAAAAAAAAAAAAGTTTTTAGTTTTTGCTTAGTGTTGCCCTTTCCTGGAGAAAAGCATGTAGCAGACAGTTAAGTTGATTGTGGAAAAGACTTACCAGCCTGGGAAGGCATTGAGGGCAGCCTTAGGACTGCAGGTTCAGTGCTTCGTTCTGACTTCTGTTTTCCCCACTCTTCAGTTCTCTAATTCAATGGTAAATTGCTCATTTTTATTGGGTCCTTTCATTTTGGAAAGCTCCAAGCAGTCTTGTATTGCTACTGTTGCCCTTTGGGGTGAAAATGAAGCATTTCATTTTACAAAACAAGGATGTTGGGTAGACAGCTGTTTAACAACCAAGTTAGCTTTTTGTCACACGTTCTTGTGGGTGTCACTTTTATCCTCCTTCTCATTCTTCCTGTTTCCTTGGTGCACTTTATCTTAATAGTAGAGAAGCTACTTCGTCTAGCGCTTAATTTAGGGCCTCTAAGCATGACTGTCAGATGAAGTGGTGGCTTTTACTACAGCTCTGCACAGACACCACAACTGCCAGCAGCCCTGGCTCCTCCAAATGCTGTTGTATTTGTAGGACAGTGCACTTAGAAGTCTGTCTGCAAAATGCAAAGTTTTCGGTAGTGCCTGGCTAATACAGAAGTTTCCACTGTGTGATAGGAGTGGAGCAATCGAATGCCTCAGCCTTTATTTCTGTTGGAGCAGCGTCTGTTTTACCCAAAAAAGCTTTGAAAACTTTGTGCTGTCCTCAGGACCTGAGCTTCGTTTCATACCACTTGCCCTTAGGATAATATTCCCTAGCTAAGTGGCTACTCTAAACACTGAGTTTAATTGAGATAGTTTTGAAATGGTTTTTTTTGTACGTATTTTAGTCAGATTTGTTTCCACAGTACTCCGTGACAGCACGCGTTCCAAGCTCTCCCTACAGGGTGACGTGCTCGCTGTTTTAGGTGTCAGCCCGACAGACAAGTACGTAGCCTGCGTCACAAAGGTGTAAAGTGTGTTCACTCACTCTATTGACACGAGGTGCAAATACCAGCTTTTCTTCAAAAGTGCCAAGGGAGCATCACGTTTAAAGACCATGCAGGCTCACAGGTGATCTCTGGTTTTAAAAACATGTCAAATTATCCGGCAAAGGGGGAGAGTGGTATGATACCCCAGTGATTTATATTGAAAAGGAGTTCAAGCATATGTGGCCATGAATTGCAGGTTCACATCAGCAAGTAAAGGTGTTTTGGAACAAAATGCACTGACTATCACCGGTAATTTTGATTCTTAGGGACTGCAAATGGAAACTAAAACTTGAAATGGTTCTTTTTGTTGTACAAAGTAAAGAAATGACTAACCTGTAACATGACTTAAGGGAACAACCAGTGCTGTGCAAGGCTTGGGAGGAGAAGGGAATCTGCTTTTCTGTATTAATTTTTTTGTGTGTGTGTGGTTTTTAAATATTTTTTCCCCTTTCTCCAACATCATGTTAATAGACCTTGTTCTTTTTACTTGGCAATTCCAGTGCTTGTGAGTTCAAGGTAAGCTCTGCTTCCTCTCGGGCTGTGGTCTGAGAAGGAACCTGCTCTTACTGCTCAAGCACTGTGACCAGCATGAAGAGGAGGGCGGGGGCAGAGGAAGACGACTTCGGCTGCTGCCTGTCTCTCATTTCCGTCAATGTAAAGAGCTTTACAGAGACAAGTAATATTTTGCAATTGAATTTCTCTTTTAAAGACACTCTGATGCTAATGTTGATTTAATAAGGTTCTCATTCCCTCTCCTTGCTTAATTTGAAACGTCTAATTTTGTGCTTCACAGTTCTGAACACAGAATTAGTGAGGGAAGAAGAGCCAGAGGCAGGGGGAGCAGAGTGCCACACCAGAAGTTGCCAGGGGAGATTGATTCAATAGAGTGAGAAGGTGCAAAAGGTTATATGACCACAGTTCAGAACAACGTGATGGTGGTACTAATGAGAAGGAGAGCTTGGTCCTGTGAAATGTTTTAAGGTCTCTGTAGGTGTGTAACCAACATTAAATGGAAAATGGAGCACTGGTTCTTTGAGTGGATTTTTCTTTTAATTTTATAAGTATGTAATATATGTATTACATGACAGGAAAGAGAATATTATGAATACATATGCTTTTAAAGGCTTTTATTTTAAAGGCTGTTTTGATAAGTGTGGCATTCACTTTCAAAAATGCTGAGAGGTTATGACAAATACTGAATTTGGTCTTGCTAATTTATTTTGTCTGCACCTGGATGTTTTTTCCTGCTTTAGTTTTATGCTAGTGGAAAAAGTTATCATCCCTGGACATTTAATTCCTTTGCTCTGGGGATAAATGTAAACTCCTCAATACCACAGCACAAAGACGTTATCTAAAATATTGTACAAACAATAGTAGTGATGCAAGCTTTTTCCTTTGCTTCCTGCTTTGTTAGTGTACCTTTCTTCTACCTCTTAAGAAACCACTCCTGTGCAACAGAGTTGAATCCTGATTTGCCTCTTGCTTGAATTGGGTGCCAGCTCTTCTTACGACTGAGTGGACAGTGTAAATGAATACAAGTTGTGTTCAGCTTAATTTTATGAAAAGCTGCCAACATGTTTCATTGAAAACATCATTAAATCACAATTAAATCTATAGGAAAAAATAGGCCATCACAGTGAACGGTTGATTGATGAGGTTTATGGTTTTCAGTGCTGGCCAGGGGCATAACCGGCTCCTTGCTGTTGGAGCTCCTTGAAAGCTGTGGTGAAGTCCCACCACAGAATTCCCAGAAATATGTCCAAAGCACTGGAACATGCCTGTGGAAGATGATCACTGCCTGCGTTTCTTCTGTCCCGTGGCCTTGGTTAGATACAAGTTTCCCTTTATTCTCTCAAGCTCTTTCCCCCCTATTCCGCTTTCTTCCCACATTGTTCTTTGGTACTAGAAGCTGAACATCTGCCATTGCTTCTGATGAATTTAGTATTGGATTGTACAGAGTTATCTCAAACACCTGGCTGGGGAGTGCACTTGACCAAATGGGCCTGCATATGGAATGAAGTTGTAGGGCCAACTGTTGGTAGAGATTCCAAAAAAGCCTGAACCTACCTTGAAAGGTAGGTAGGTTTCTTTTTCCTTTCCTTTCAGTGCCTTCAGTGACAAGTCTCCAGCAATATTTGTCAAATCACTTAGCAGTCTGGTTATTTCTAGTCTACTGCACTGGTCAACTTATTTGATCAATAAATCAATCAACGGGTTCTTAAAATTACTTTCATTGACTTTGGAGGTGTAGTGTACAAAAGGAGCTCACAAAATAAATGATTGTATGTGCTCCAACTGTAATTAGAGAGCAAACAGTGTGGAGATATGTTTGTAAATAGTATCTAGTACAATAAATACAGCAATCTGTCTTTAGGGTTCTGTGATACTCTGAGCTGGATTGACTCTTTCAATTTGCAAACTCATGAAGCATGAATCTTGGCTCTGTCAGGTCATCTGACTGGTATATTTAGAGCATACAGTATTTTAAAGCTACATTTCAAGCTTCTTGCTTTTGATCAAAAGGTCTAAGAGTAAATACTTTGGTTCCTTAGCGTGTGGCATCATGTTCATGCTTCAGGAGCTCCACTGAGAAGGAAACTTTTTTTTTCCTAAATAAAATTCCTCAAAGTGCTTAACTCTTCCTGCTGCACCCAGTGTATGCTCTTCCTTGCGATAGCAGCAACACCTGGTTTGTGACCCTTGCTGAGAGACTAACAGCTACTGCTCCTGTGTACAGAGAGAATGGTCTCCCCCCTGCGTTTTCCAAGCCACCTGCCTTGAGCAAGAGCGTGTTGCATTACCCAGTAAATGGGCATTGAATCAGCATTGAATCCTTGTAGTTCTTACAAATGTTAAGCACTTGCACAATGTGGAAGACTGCTGTTTGCAAATTGTCCTATCAAATGGAAATCAAAATTTTGCTGGCAGTGACATAGATTTGCAAGTTGCTCTTGATACAATCATACCCTGGAGGTTGCAATATAAAAATAAAGAATACAGTTTTACAATAGCCTGAAATCCTTGTTGTTGCTGGATCTACACTCTTCTTTTTGCAAATTATTTCATTATGATATACTTGGACTTCATTAAAACATGCGACCTTGCAGCAGTTTCTCTGATTTCAGCCTTGCGGGGAGCCAAGAGAGTATGTACCCGAGAACCAGCATGTTCACTTCCTAAAACACACAGTGGGATGCAAGTGCTTTGGAAGCAAGAATCGGAGTCTCTAGTGGACATTTTGTCTATAGCTCAAAACCACAACTTAATTGGCAGCCTTTTCATAACACCGACCACGGCCTAGGATGCAGGGAATGCTGCGGGCCAAGACCGAGAGAGATTTTCAGAACTGGTTGTAGGGAAATGTAGCGCTGACTGCTCGTCTCTCTGCAGTAGGAATGAGGGAATTCGTGGGAATGAGGGAGACTGCGGTGAAGTCCTTCACTTCTCAGTTCTTTCTCTTTCTGGCAGTTTCTTAATATCTTTCTACATATTTTGACTCCACTTTACTCCTTAGGTAATACCTTACTACAAGCATGATTGTGTATGTGTACTAGTCCATGCCATTTACTGTAATTTGAGTCCTCTATACTTTTTGTGGTCCTTTCTGTAAGGCTTTGGAATCCCCTTGATTTATTCTAAATCTTGATTACTCCGTCTTTCACACGTACATCTTGGCAAACTGGGAGGTTGGATTGTACCCCAGAAAGACACAAGCGCTGTAATGCTCTATAAAGTGTGCTTTGTGTATGTCTAGGATGAAAGAGCAGAGAACGGGAAAATTTACAAGACTGTCATAGTGGGTAAAGACATGTACTGTGATGTTTGAAAGTCTGAGTCTTCACCTGCAGAGGGATTTGTAGAGACAGGGGATGCATGATCATGGCTGAAGGTTTTCAAGAATTTTCTTACTCAAGCATGTAATTAAGATAGTCTTTGTATTAAAAAGTGGCTTCAAAGTCGACTGTATTTCTCTTAAACTGTGTAGTATTTGAGATAATCTTTTTTTAAATAAAAAGAAATTAGTTTTCTAATCTTGTAGAAGGAACTCCAGATTCACTGTACTAATATTAAACCTGTATCCAGTGGCTGCTGCCTATAAATATCTGTTTTGTTCAGATGAGTAAAAATTGCTTTAGTGTCTGGGAGCAAGTGCAGATTGGGAATTCCTTCTCAACTCACATGGTTCATCATTTTTGCTGCTTGGAGGCACGTGGGTTGATTATTCATGTCATCTTGATTTCTTGCAAAATAGTGGTTGTGTTTTGAAGTAGTATGTTTGACTGTTTGACTTGGGAGCTAATATATTTGGTATTTAAGAACCTGGCAAGACTAAGCTATATCCCCAAATGCATGCACAGAAATGAGATTGGGATGCAAGCATGCGTAACTGTTATTTTCCCCCGTCTGTACTATCCCTAGAAAGCCATATGCCACCCTTAGGCTGGCATAATGGGAGTCTGTATTAATGATTATGAGCTAGAAATAATCCAGGAAGAGTTGAGTGGCCTTTGATTCTAGCGTTTTGAGAAAATACCTCATTGACTCAGTGGGGTCTGAAATATGTTCTGGGATAGAAAGTCATAGTTAATACAGAATTATAGAATTTCCTGGTGCCCTCTGAGAGTGTTTTTTATTTTTTTGGCTAAATTGGTCAGAGACTTGGAGAGTCTTATGTTTAATAGGCAGAGTAGGAATTTAAGCAAGGGGGTAAAAATTTAGAGGGACTTGTTGACTTACCTGCTATCAGCAATAAGCATCTTCAGCGTATGTCTCTAGAGAGCCAACACTTTGCGAGATTCCTATAGACAATAAATGCTTTGTCTGTTGGCAGCCTACAAAATGAAAACTCTGTATGTATGTATAGAAGTGGCGATGGGAAAAGGAGAGTGTGGAAATGGGCTGAAGTGTTGAAGCAAGTAACAAAAGCAGATGGTTTACTTTGGATTTTATAAAAATGGGTTTCTCTTTATTTTGTTTTAAATGAAAACTATCAACTGTCCACAATACAAACCCATTTGCAGCAGCGCCATAAGTATTAGAAGTGCAGTTGTCCCTGAATCATAAAAGGGCAGAGGGGTTTTTCTGATACTTCCCATCTTCATATTTATAGAATTTTGTATGCTCTGTATACGTTAGTTGAGCAATTTCATCACAGCCTTTTCTCAAAATTGATTGCTGTTCAGTTTTTTCCTCTTCCTGCGTCCTCTCCCGTGTCAGTTGGTTACATCTCTGACTTTCATTACATTTAATAGTGATACTGCTTCAATTTTCCACTAAACTGGAAGTGTTTAAGGGTCTGGAGTGGGTACTGAATGTCTAGATAGATTCTTTAAATTCTTTAATTCCTACCATTCATGGAAAAGCTTGGAGCTGGATTATTGCCTTATGGAGAAATGACTCTTTGCTCATTCAGTGATGAAGTCTGGTCATCAAGATGTTAGAATATGTGCTGCAGAGCTCTTCAGATACCGACGTGAGTGCAAAAGTTGTTGCCAGCAGCTGTCTTAGGTTTTGGGCACCTGCTGCCTCTCATTTCTCGCATCTCCCACTCTTATCTTCCACTCCCAAAGTTGGCAGTGCCCCTAAAAATATTCTGTATGGAGTTCTTAAGTAGGCAATCTCTACCAAACTGGTAGTCTGGATTCTCAAGTCATTGGTCACGCTGTAGTGGGATTAATTATATGACAGCGTTAGTGTCCATGACAAGGGAATGGGCTTCTAGGGTGAAACTGGCTCCGGTCAGGTTATAAAGGTGTTGCCCTCCCTCTGACCACTTCTTCCTCACGCTGAGCCCTTCCACCCACGCTGCCGATTGCAGAATTTCATTTTGATTGCTATCTGCCATTTTGATGTTTCTCCAGACCATGACAGACATGAGTGATGTGTGGGTGGTGTGGTGAATGGGTCTGGGAAAAGAAAATGCTATAATTGTCCATATGTGCGAAATACTGTTTCGGTGCTGTATTCGTGGTTTCATTGGAAGTTGGACTGTTGGTACGGATGTGGGGAAAACATCCCCAGCTTGCAGAATCAGTGTTCAAATGTGAAGTTCACATAAGTAATGCATTTGTGCTTCCATGTACAACCAGAGTCTTCTCCAAGCAGTCCTTTCTTCTGTGTAAATACCTAGGACAGGGGTTGCTGGTTTGGCCTTGGGTCCAGTTTCAATAATAACCTTTTGCTTCTGGTACACTCCAAGGGAATATCTTGGTTTGTTTTTGACCTCAAATGATTAAGTTCAATATTTATTCAGCTTCCAGTGATTGCTATCCAGAGGGTTATCTGGAAGAGAAATTAACCCCTGCTTTAGCTGAAGAGTACATTAGTATTGACCAAGGGTGCTAAAAGATGGCTTGTGTCCAAGGGAGGGCATTGTAAAACTTGCAAACGTCGAGCTGGGAGCTGGCAGTGAAATTCGCTTGGTTAGGAAGCAAGGAACCCAGACGTTACTAATTTCTTAAACATTTTTTTTTACTAATTTCTTAGATTTCTTTTTTACTAATTTCTTGAACTTTCAACTTCAACCTTGAAAATATTAGTGGACGTGATGTATCTTTATTATCAGTGATGGTAAATGCAGGTCTACTAGAAGACCTTGGCACAGACTGAAGTAGGTAGCAAGACTTCAATGAGTAACTCTCCTGAGATTTTATTTTTGTATTTTATTATATTTTAGTGTGTGCTTCACTCCAAAAGCAATTATTTTTTTTCCTAGCACAGGAATATATCCTCTTGCATCTGTTTCCTTTCAGTGGAGTATATCCATCTATTCTTGGAGTAATAATTTTTCTCCCTCCTCAAGGGTGGCACAGTTAAAGCCTTTGGCAGTACCTGCAGAATAGATGCCCTGTGGTTAGCAACAGCGTAATTCTACTGCTGTGCGTTAGGGTTTATAGGGACAGAAGAGGGACCACCTCTTGGTGGTGGATCCTTCTCCCTGCTCTCTTCTCTGCAGCTGTCCAGTGCCTCTGAGTCAGTGCCCCATGATTATTTTGTCATGCGAGCGCACTGGGAGCGTGACTGTCAATGGCTCAGGTGTCCCAGGGAGAACATGCAAATCCAGTAAGGAGCTACCAGCGTGCGTGACCTACCTGCTGAAATAATAATGTACACCGTAAAGAGCCCGCTGTTCTTCCTGTCCATCTGCTGAGGATGGACAGCCTCACAATTGCTAAAATGTAAAAACAAAACTAAGCACATCTGTCCTGACTGTAAAAACCAGCGGGAAGAAAAATGTTATTCAAATCAGGCTTTTGTCGAGATCGGTCGGCGATTACTGGGGAGCACCTGTTGTGCGTTGCTTTGTTTGGCCAAAGCCCTGCTGCCAGTATATCAAACCCGTCTGCAGAGGGGGGAGTCGGCTGCCCCCAGCTGAACTGTAGATGTTTAGTTCCACCCCTCCCAGCTGTTGCAAAGGATGGGGCTGGACGACACGTGTACTGGATGACACATCATCCCTCAGTTACCTGAAGTAGTCGCTCCGTGCCATGAGAGCGATGGCAGATCCCATAAACATACTGCACGCCACCATATGCTCCCTCCGGCACTGAACTATGACCGAGAGGAAGGTTCCTCCTGCCCTGTCAGCCCCCGTCAAATAAATAATCATAATAAAAAGGACCGGCGTTTCTGAAGTTCCTGCTTAGCGAGTGTGCTGCTGATTGAAAGTAGCCCTGAGAGGCAGGGAAGGCTGCAGCCCTTGACGACAAATGAGAGCTGTGGCTGCCTCGTAAATGCCTTGGCTTCAGAAGGAGGTGTTTATGGGCATGAAATGTTTGTCATCTTGTACTTGCTTTGCTGCCGCTGGGTTACTGTGCGAGTAAAAAGTAGTAATAAGTAAATAAGAGGTGATGCTGCAGCTTGCTCGATCTGCTTGTCTTTCTACTAAAATTGGCTCACCAACAAACGAAGGAGCAGTGGAAGGCAGCTTGGATTTGGCAAAGAGGTTTGGACTGTCCACGAAGAAGTATTCAGCTGCCTATGAAGGGGGATCTGGTTGGAAATCCCCCCAGTCAACTGGTTTTCTGTACGGAGGCACTCTTTGATTGTCCAGTAAGGATCACTTGCTGTTTGGGTCTACTTGTGTATTCCAAACTGGCCTTGCAAAAAGATGCTCGTTCTTCACAGGGAATTTGGGAACAGTGCAGTTGTTGGCCTCCTTTTGAGTGTGCCCGGCATCACCACGTCCATGGGTGTGCACTGTGGACATCGGCATCTCTAACGTTGTGCAGTGCCTTGCGTGACTGCCTGGAACTGGCTGCTTCACAGCTGTCCTTGCTTAGCTTCTGCTCTAAAGGGGGATCTTGCGGCAGTCTTTGGGGGTTTTGCTTTGTTTTTATTTTTGGGGATGTGTGCTTTTTGTTTTTGCTTTAATAGCACAGTTCCCAACAGGGGACAGCACTGCGCTGTTTAAGATGCTTGTCATTTTTAAGGAACTTTTCTAAACTTGTCACACTAAAAGCTGTATTGTGCAGCAGCAGGCGGCCTCCATAAATCACTGATTTCTCTTTTTCTTCTCTTTTCCTTCCTTTCTCTCTTGTGCTCTCTTTATTCCAAGCCTGCGGATTTGGACGCCTGGGTAAGCTCTCTTTTTTGTCTGGATCTTGCTTATTCCAAGTGTCATGTTGTTACTGTGCGCGTACAGATTGTTATTGCTGAGCACAGATGCAGGATTTTATTTTCTGTCATTACATTTTAAAAGGTGTTCAGCTAGAAAATTGCATATTATTTCCTCCATAAAGGTTTTCACTGGTTCCTTTTGTGTAGCTTACAGCTGCTGAAACCAAACTTGATCTGGTGATGTGTGTAGTTGGCTAAGAGAGCAGCAGAAACAGGAGGAAATTAAGGTTACACCAGTACTGCTTTTTAAGGCTCTGAGTCTGCATCTGGGGTCTAAAAACAAAACAAACAGTCACCTGCCTTGAAGAGAACGAGAGAGAGGACAAGAAGTAAGTGATGCTGTAGGTCTCGCGTGTGTGGAATAGTGGCCGCAGGCAGCTCCGCGTTAATGGTGATAGTTCTGCCGATGCGAGTGGAGGTTGAGTCAATGCTCCCCCGTGGCTGCTCGTCCGGTGCAGCCCTCCCTGTAACGTCCTGCTCTTCAGTCTCGGGCACGATGCGTGCGGGCTGCCCCTTACTGCTTCAGCGTTGCCCTTTCAGCCCTGCCGTTCCCCTTAGGCTTGGTCGGGAACACGCCAACCAGCTCATTTTGGAGGTAGCTCTGTTCCTCAGTGCATTGCCAACAATTCCTTTGTCTACTCTTGGAGCCTCTAGGAGTATTTGTTTTTCTCCCCTGCCACCTGGGCTGCTACCAGGACTGGAAGAGACATGGGAGAGGATGAGTTATAAGAACTAGCAGTTGTGAAGTGTGGCAAGCTGAGGTGCCCGGCCCGAATGTCTCTGCCGTGCTACTGCAGAGGTGGAGGAAGCTGCTGACTCCTCTCAGCAAAGACAGGATGAGGCAGAAGCGAGGCATTTGGTAGAGACTTAAGGACCTTTCTTTATCCTTGTAGCTCGTTTCCTTGGATTGCTTCTGACTGCTTCTCTGAGCATCATCTCCCTGGTTTGTCTGTGACTGGTGAATGTGTTTTGCCAAGAAGATAAATATTTTTGCAATAATCCTGCCAAATACTGCAATTTGCTTTTGAGGAAGTTCTTTATAGATTGAGGTATGGACCCCTCCTTCTAGATTGACTCGCCCTTTGCAGAGAGAAGGCTTTTTCCCATAGTCTCTTCCATGCTGTCTCCCCACATCCCAGAATCCCAACGGTATTGCAGAGAGGCACGGCCTGATGGTAGCCGTCAGCTGTGGGCTGTGCTATTGCTGTGCTTTGTTCCTGAGTGCCACCTTCCCTGCTGTAATCTGACCCTGCCAAGAAGCCCTTTCAGAGCAGATTTCCTTCCTAGTTTTCATGTTTAACAAGATGATGAGAAGGGACTGTGATTAAAAGTAATAAAAATCTGGTGTTATCTCACAGGGGAGAACCAAAGCTGATCTGTGAATGGATGCAGCCAGAGTGAAGCCCAGCTCTGGAAGACCCAGGTGCACAGCCTGATGTTGCATGTTGGCTGCAGCTCAGGATGAGGCTAGGAGTGCCTTGCTTTGTTCACAGAGAATCAACCAATAATACTTCATTACCTCGGTTAAGAGGCTTGTAAAATATTCTTTTGGCCTGTCTGTCAGTTAGCAGGCGAGTGCTTGAATTCTTTACTTGAGCCCATGTGTAATGCATAGCTTTAAAAATGTGCTTTCGCCGTTAGCGTCTAAGTGGGTTACTGGATAAAGGGAGGGGAGGAGGCAGGCAGTCGCACAGGACCGTGCCCCATCTTTTTGTCACGGTTCAAAGCAGTGCCTAGATAACCTGAAAAACTTTGGGCTCTGAAAACAGCGTAAAGATGAAAAAGTAGGAAGGACATGAAAGAGCCCCCAGCCAGTCCCTGTAAGCTGTAGTGCCCCTGGAAGCTGTAGTGGTGTGCTTGTAGCTTACCTTCGCTGTCCTTTTGTAAGAATGTAATGCTTTTAACTTCTGGCACCATTACAGAGAATTCTTGAGCATTTCCTAAATATATCTTACAGCTCGTTTTTGTGCAGAGGGAAATTGCCCATTGCATACATTCTGTTTTGCAGAATGCAAACTTGGCTGTCCCATGCTACCCTGCAAAATTTTGGGTGCGTTCCTGTATTCTACAACTAACGATACTCTGCCTCCCTTCCCTCTTTCATGTCTTCTCACTCCTCCTTGACATGACTCTTTGCTGTGTTCTACAGTACAGTTTCTTAGATGTCATCTCCAGACTTTGGTCATCTCTTGCATGCTATGTTCAGCTCAGATGTAGGTTCTGCAATGTGGATGAGAAATGCGACTTTCCAATATATGGTTTTCAAACCGTTGTGTTATCATGCATGTCTTCCCTCTTCTTTCCATTCTTTAGTTCTGAAGGCCTTTATGTGAAAAGTGTATTTGATGCTTTGTTTGCCACCTGCAATCTCAATCCCCTGTGAAATTATAATCATCTCCATAGCAGCCAGTTCTGTCTGGGACATCACAGGCTTCTGACTTCAGGTAGGGAATAAGAGGCAGGACTAGAAGAACTCTTAATAAATATTCTGTATTCAGACAAAATGTCCCTTGTTGCCTAACCCAGTTTGGAACAGTGAATGTTTCAAATGATGTGTTCTGACTGTACCATTCATACTTCAAACGTTATCACAAAGTGTACTAAAGTTTCTAGTAATAACAGCTGGGGGTAGAGGGAAACAGAAAGCAACTTTCAAGCAGATACTTCACTAAATAAGAATGTTTCTCAGTATACTTGAATGGAGTGAAACAGTAGCAGCTCTCAAAAACATTTAAAATATGTTTGAGTTGCAAGTAAAAGTTTTCTCTGCAACCTCTGGTTCATCATGCAATTTCATGGTGATAATGTGGGAGAGATTATCTAGGGAGTGGAATGGTGTCTGTACTGAGCTCTTGCGCACCAGCGTTGTTACATGTACTGTTTTCACACTCCCAAAAAAGTCTGCTACCCCAGCAGAGTAGCACTGCCACATAGTTCATTTGTTTAGACTAAGGAGAAACTTCTTTGTGTTTTTAGGAGTTGTTCTTTTGACTGTTTTCATCTTGTATTATGCTTCACACTGAAAGCACCTTCCATCTGAGTTGTGCAGAAGGGACAGTACTATGTTACCCTTCTTTTCCTTATTTGCTCCTTAAGGAAATGCAAGGCACTTGTTTAGTAATCTGATTTTATGGGCGTTATGCAGAAAATCAGCAGAATCAGAGTCCTTTGGTTATCCACCAGACCACTCCGCCTTCTTGCATCTGTTTCATTTCAGTTGCAATTGCTTAGTCCTGTACGGAGGATGGATCTTGGTTCAGAAGGATAGCTCTGGTTCTCTTATGAGAAAAATGGTAATAACTTTGGCACTTACAAAGTGCCCATTAGTGCCCCTGTTGTGTCTGTGGTATCTCTTTGGAGCTCGTCTCTGCCCTGGCCTCCTCCTGCCTCCTGTTTCAGCTGCTTTGCAAGCTGGAGGATATAGAACAGCTCTGGTTAGTCCAAAGCCAGAGATTTTGCCGTTAATCAAGTATCTTTGAGAGCAAGGGTATTTAGGTGGGAGTCTGTAGTTCTTGTGCCTCACCCTGGCCCTGTTGGCTGGGATGACAAACATGAGAACCGAAATGATTTTTTTCCTTTAAAAACAAACTGCCCGCCCCAACACCCCAATTTCATGTGCTTGTACTTCACTTGTTTACTCATCAACCATCCCTCACTGCCTTAGTCTCTTCTTAGCCCTATTATACAACCGTAGTTCCGTCAGCAGGGGAGCAGAAAGAAGGAAATGCGTAGCAACTTGCTTTCAGATGTAATTTTTCGCATTGACGATGGCTGTTGGCCGTACAATGACAGGTCTGAGCCCATGGGGGAGTTCCTGTCCCAGCTGTTTTATCATGTTGGACCAGCATTTTCTGTGATTGTACCATCATTAAAAGTTAAGAGCAATGCTGCTGGGATACTACAGGTTAGCAAGGTGTGTGTTATGTTAAACTGACTAATAATGCTGGTTTTGAAAGGTCTTCTGTCTGGTGGTAACTGATGAGGCCCCAGAGATCTTGGGGTGGGTTAGGGGGGGGAACACAAGTGCTGTTCTTGCTATTGTTGCATTTTATTTTTAGGTTTAAAAAGTTTGGTTCAGTTCCATCAGTGCCATGTTTTCTTAATGCTCATTCAGTTTAGGGGTGGGAATGCAGAGAAGTGCTGCCAGTTGTAAAGAGCTGAAAGGCAAAAGCCGTTGCTATAAACACAACTTTTTTTTTTTAACAACATTGTCTAGTTGATGGCCAGGTTAAGCTTTAAGTATGTGTTTGTATACCAAGTTTGCGGTTTTGGAACTGTCACACTTAAACTTTGGAAGAAAGAAGAGAAATTCTGATCCCCATCTCCCCTCCAAATCTGCATCACCCAGCCAGAGGAGCTCCGGGGTGCTGGCTGGTGGTGTACATGCAGAGAACGTATGAGGAGAACACTTCATTGTCATGGTAGCTGTCTTAAATATGCGTGTAAAAGCATGTACATGGTCTGTGAGAACATGTTGCTATAAAAATGTTAACGTAGACTTGCATTTGGTATTTCCCTCGTGATTGTAGGGATGCATTAAATCTGTAGAGGTTTTCTCACACTCCAAGGAGCAAGTGTTTATGAAGTGGAGGATTTGAGGTTTATTTTTAAGGGAAGGTGAGGAACGTTGAAGTGGAGAAATAAATATCATGATTCATGTAACAGACTTTGATAAGGTGGACTTCTGAAAAGACGGTAGAAAAGTCCAGACATATCACCCTTCTATGATTACAGGTTTTCATTTAAAAAGGAGAAATAAAAACAAGGTAATGAGTTTGAGTATGATAGTAATTACAGTGTTTCAGACTTGTGGGGATAGTCCAAAATGAACCAAAATGCTGAAGGTTTGAAGTTCCACTGGCAGGGATCCCATACACCAGTCCCGAGCAACGTGGATTTTCTGTGGTCGTTCTAGTCTGCATCCCATGTGCTTTGCTTGCCCTCACACTCGTTTTCTTTAATTTCTTCTTCTAATGATGCTTCTTTGTTCTTCTTCCCAGGCCATGGAGCTGCAAGGCAGGGAAGCAGAGTTTAAGCGGCAAGAGGCCTTCTATAAAGAGCAGTTGGCCCGCATTGAGAGGAAGGTAAGGCTAAGTTGTCTTTTATTTGGGGCCTCAGAATGCTAATGGGATCAGTTGCAGATCTGAGCAGAGAAACAAGAAGCATTGTGCTGAAACGTGGAACTGTCAGCACCCTTTATCTGCCCCCTACCCCTTACATAATTAAATAATGAAAAAGCTATATGATAAATTTTTTAATGAAAAACCAAATCTTCTGAAGAACTCGCATTTGAGACATAAGTTTTCTTTCAAACTAGAAGAATTTTAAAAAAAAGTTTATAGTAATTCAAACTATTTTCTTTTTCACCATGGGGTTTAGGTGAAAGCTAGGTTTGATGTGTTTTTTATTCGTTTTGTTAAAAATCCTTTGCTAAATTTAAAAAAATTGCAAATCTTGCTATAAATATGAATTAAAGCTGTATTATTAATTTTTCTCTGGGGAGCTCAACAGTTCAAAGTATGTTGCTGCAGCACACTGCTTCTTGCTGGATAAGCCTTTGAAATGAACATGATTTAAAGAGACACTGTCAAGCATCTTTTAAGCCTGAAATGACCTTTGAAAATCCATTTAGGGATTTGAATCTCTCCCCTAAATGTGGGATTTGCTTCTCTGTTTAATTGTTTACCATGATGAGTTTTTAAAAATTGATGCCTTAAAAATAGGAGCAGCCGTGCTGTTCCTTATGAACTAATGTGGTTTTCACTTCCTGGCAAAATGAAATAATGTTGTAAGTAGTCTTTATTTTTTAATAAACGTGGAGAATAATCTTCTCCAATTTGAAACAATTAGACCTCCTGACAGGGAGTTGCATACATCCGACTTGTAGTTATGCGACTAAAAAGAAATGCAAAGCAATGAACAAGGTGGATCGTAAAGAAACAGAGAAATCTCTCAGCTTTACTACCAATATGTAGCATGATGGTGAATATGGAACACAGGAAAATTACAGATTATAGAAATGGTAAAATACTATTGGCACATCTATTCCCCTTCTCATTTCTTGCTACTGCATGATTGTCCATGCGGTGTGTTTTTTTTAAACCATTGATGATAAAACATGCCTGTGAGCAATTTCACGTGATACAATTTTGCAACACTTTAATCCATACAGTTCATTAAAAAATAAACTATTAAAACTACCACTCAGTGTTGCGTTCAGATTTTAAATTCTATTTCTAGATAATGGGGATTGTTCAGTGAAATTGCAAACAATCTAGCAGCTATCGTTCTAATTATCACAGTTGTCCATATGTTCATACGCAAAGGGAATTTTTGCAATTTCTTGGTCTCATGCTGTGTGCTTCTATTATATTCTTCTCTCCAGATCTGGTCCCATGAAGCGGAAACTGCAGGGAAAATTTGTATGTGTGTCTGTCCTTTATGGACAGTGGAGTGGGGAGAAGTTTGTGTGCAGTCTGCATCCTGGTGGTCTTGAAATCTTTTGTTGCGTTTTGTGTTTTCCTTTTCAGATCTGTATCCCTTGCTACAGGGTAACCTTTTAAACAAGGTGATGGATATTTTAGTGTGGGATCTTCTCAGGGGAGTAAGGTGGTTTGCCCATAACCCTATTCAAACCGTGGAGGTGCACAGAAACTGCCTTCTAGTTCTTACGTGTACAAAAGCAAGTAGATAAAAATGACAGCGTTTCCTTTCTCTCTTAAAACACTGGATAGTTTCTGACCCTTAAACACTAGCATTTTGCCGGTAATAAAGTGGAAGAATGCCTTCAACCGTTCGTCTGGATTGGAGTGGGAGGTGGTGGGGGCTAGAAGGGAGACGAGAGAAATGTACTTGAAACAGTGTAATAAAGCTTAATTGTATTAGTTTTGAAAAAGGTTTTCGATCTCTGTGGATAATTTTATTCTTATAATGGTTGGAAAGATGGAAAACACAGCACAGAACAATCTTTTTTATTAGCTGTTGCTTTTATATAATTCTGCTTTTATTTGTTGAATGCACGCAGACCTTGACATTTATTTATTTATTTTTCCTTCCACTGTGCTAAAACCTTCCAACTATATATACAACTATACATATAGACACACACACACACACACACACACACAAATATATATATATTCCTAATATATAAGGAAAAAAAAAACTATTGGGATGAGGTGGGAAGAAGCTCAGCAGTAGCAGTTTGCTTTCTCTTCTCTTTTAGGGGAAATGGTCATTTAGTGCATGGTCACTGGTTGTTTGGAGGTGTTGGTCTGGCAGTGAATAGATGTGATGGCTCAGTGTGGAGTTAAAAAGCCAAAATTTCTTCTTCTAGGGACCAGGCTGTCAAGAATTTCCCCTTTCCTCCCTTTTTCCATAACCTCAGTTTGGCTTTGTCCTCACTTCTGCATGACAACAGAATTCAAGAGTAGAAGTCCTGCAGATTTGTTTTGAAAGGATGTTTTGAACAGTTGATGGAGAGAACCACCTACCTTCCTGGTAGGATGCTAAGAACAATAGCGTTATGGCTGAGGAGCATGTTTCTTACGACGTAGTAGCTGCTGCGCTGAATCAGACAAAGAGACGGTTCTTTTTGTTCTGACAGTGGTCAGTTTACAAAGACTCTGAAGGAAGATGCAAACAACCCTCAACCCCCTAAATAAATTTAAAACAAACAAACAACGAACACTCGGAGAATGACTTTTCTCCAAGTCTTCCTCAGTGTTGTCAGTCGGGCTGACACATGCCCTGCTGCAGAAGAGTTTATTTTCATTCAGTGTTTTTATTCACCGTAATGGAACTTGGATTACTGCCAGCACTCTTCTATGTGTCTCAGCCACTTTTTTCTGAACTTGTTTAGCTCTTTGCCTCATATCATGTGGCGTTATGTGCCACAGGTTAACTATATACTCTATAAATTCTGTTACCAACTTCAAATAGTTTGTCATTTAATACACCTTATGTGAAAGGGATGAAAGGAATTCTCTTCATTATTCATTATCTGTAGATTTCTGTAGATTTCCCTCTTTTACCTTCCCATTAAGCTGAGCAGTCATCACCTTTTCAGCCTCTGCTTGTGTGAATGATTTTTTTTTTCCAGGTTTCTCATTCTACTTGGTTGTCTTTGAGCCCTTTTCCTCTTGCAGTTCTGTCTTTGAGATGTATTGACCAGAATTGAACTCGGTAGTTCCCTAGAATGCAGCAGATTGTGTGAATATATTATCCCTTTATTTTGTAATCTCTAAAAGAGTACTGTAATCTACTGGACAGAGCACAGAATTGGAAGCAAAAAACTCCTCATTTTCTAATAGCTGTTTCTCTTTGGGGAGTTTGAAACAATTGCTCAGTCCATCTATCTCGGTTATTCCATCTGTAAGATGGAATAGCTTATAATGGGAGGGCAAAGTGTTGTGAAACAGCAAAGCTATAGAAATGCTAAAAAGGTTTTTGCCTTTAGTTTTGCATGAGGTGAACTATGGGTGTACCTTATTTCAAACGAATCTTAAACTCGGTTTCTCTAGACAGTCTTTTATTAAAATTTTCACAGGAAAGGGCATGTATTAAGAAATAATTTCAGTGTTTCAGCAGTTGGGTTTTTCCCTATGTCTTCTACTGAAGCTCTGGAAGAAGTAAGTCTGAGTGCAGTGGTGCTTTGTCACATCCAAGATGCAGCTAGTTCAATATGCTGGTCCTGACTGACCACAGGTGGATGCCCAGGGACTGAGTGCAGGATCAGGGCAAGTATAGGGGATACTTGTTCCAAATGCTTTCTCAGACTATGGTCATTTGTGATTCAGATACTTCCCGAGATGTCTGTGTGTTTACTAATCCTAGATGGTTTATTTTTTTCCATGGAGTTGTCTAGTCTCTTGTTGAGCTCGTTCTGTAGCAAGCATTTCCCAGCCCAGCTATATGTTGTGTGAATAAATGCTTCTGTATGTGTGTTTTGAACCAGGGATTTTGAACCTGTTGACTTCATCTGATGTCCTTTCTTCATGACAATTGGATCAGTGACAGTAAGTCCTCATCTCCCTTCATGCCTCTCATGACTTTGTAGATCTCTGCCATATCTCCTGATGCCATCTCTTGTTAGGCTGAAAGGTCCTAGTTCCTTAGCTGTTCCTTATGGAAGCCTTACCATACTTTAATCATCCTGGCTGGTCATGTTTGAAACCTTTTTATGTCTACTTAATCCTCTCTGAGAGATGGGAACCAGAACTGCACACAGAGTGGTCAAGGTATGAGTGGACCATAAATTTATATGGTAGCCTTATGAGAACTGTTGTTTGGTTCTGTTCTTTCTTAGGGTGTGCCTAATGTTTGATTGCATTTCTGACTTCTGTTGAGCAACTGCTCAGCACTGCTCACTACTGCTTCCAGCAGCACTCAGCTCTTCTGAATACATGAAGTAGCTGTCCCAAGATTGAACCAACGTTATGATCTGTTGTTGGGAGATACTCTGCCCTTCGTATCAGGTTGTCAGGGATTATATGTGTGTGAAGGGCTGTTAGGTTTTGTTCAGCCTGCAGTGCGGTGCTTGCTTTTTAGATCACTTTTCTTTAAATAATTATTGAACAAATACTTTGCAGGTGATGGGAACTGGTGGTGCTCTTGATCTTCCTCGCTTTAATTCTCGTAGTTCATTGTAGTTGTGGGTTTCAGTCTCTTGGGTTGCTTCGAAGTTGTTGTTTTGGAGTACCTGAAGTATTTTGGTAATTGGGAAAATTGCAGGAAATGGATCCTTTGAACTGACCATTTCTTACATGACTGTGCATAATTGCAGGAGTTTGAAGCTGATGATACAGACATTGCCTTCCAGGACTGTTTCCAGTTTGACTATCTTAATCTCCAATAAGTAATCCTGTAATGAGACCTGGGTAATTTGGTAGAAGTGGTTAAACTTCTAACTCTAGTTTGCTAGTGATTTTACGTGTCACCCCTGTAATTTGGAGTTGTTTCACAAAAAGTTGGTCTTGTCTCAACTGTTACGAAGGAGGTTTTGTACTGTAGAGGTTCTCTGGGTAGAGGGGATGAGGGTTGGGCCTGATTCTCTGAAAGGAGAAGCTTAGAAACATGCAATTTGAGAAGCTTAAGCTGATGTTGTTTCGTGCCTGTATAAGTTACTGAGAAGCAGGGGCAGGAAGGAGATGGAAGGAGCTTGGTAGAAATAGGTAGCATACATAGTGCTCAGAACTGGTATTTGTGTTAAGGATTCTGGGTGTTCATTGTCCAAATGAATAGAATCTCCAAATAGAAACATCCTTAAAGTATGATAAGAAAATGCAGTCTCTCCTGGAATTCTTCAGATACCAGGGGATTTCACTTAGCATATTAGTGGTATACTTTCTCCCAGGTAAATATGTTTGATTCGTTTTGCTGTTTGATCTCTTGTCTGGTTTAACCTAACAAAAGTTAAGGGTGGTACTGCAATATAGAAAAACCTGGGTAGTTCTTTGGAGCAGTGTAAAACAGCAGAGGCTGAAGGTAATCTCAGCAGATGAAGTGAAGCTCCTTGCTGTAGATTGGTGTCTCTTCTTTGTTTGGATTTTCCTAAGCTCCAGCTCCCACATTATCTTTTATTAGGTGGCTATGGACTACTGTGAGCAGCGGGTACATTAATATGCAACGTTTTCTGCTTGTAGCTTTTCAGAACAGTAAGTAGCAGAAGTATTCATAAGATGTGGTGTATTTATGCAAGTGGGAAAGGAATGCATTAAACAAATACAATTTTTTATTAATAAGGTGGACTGCACCTCTTTCTCTGCTTAGCTTCACAAATCTTGTAATTTTGTGTGTAGTATTCACCTTGTTTGGTTTGTTTAAATTAATCTCCTTTTGCCCTTGCACTTACTATTTAATTCATGTTTGTAAGGCATTTAGTATGCGTAAAGAACGGGAGGGAGGTGAACTTATTTTGGTTTGTTCTTACTGGCCTTAATCCTTGTTGTGGCGCACCCGGGTCACCCCTCCATGCGAGTCCCCTGTCACTTCTGTGCTTTTTGGCCAGTAATTCATCTCAATAAAAATATCCCTGGAGGAAGTGACAGCACCCTGGAAAAATAAAAGCCTTCCAAAATAGTATGTTCATATGGGGTCTTCATGATGGATTTTCCCCACATTCTGTGGGGCTGAACAAACTGATGTCCCTTGGCAAAGTTGGCAGGGGATTCCTGTTGAAGGGGACAAGGAATCCGTTCCCTCAGTTGGGGTCCCAGGATGTGTTTGTATCCATGAGTCCTAAAGAGCACACACCTAGCTTTGAAAAAGAAAGCTGCGTTGAGGTGTCAGTCTTGAGCTGAGCCCTTTGCCCTCTCAGTGGGAGTTAAAGATTCAGTGCTCTTTTCTAAATGAGTTGATATGTCTTGGCAGGTGTCACCGGCACCATTTATTTTCTCAGTAAAATGGCCTGTAACATCTTAGGGCTGCATGTGAGCTATTGCTGTGTGCGTAATGGCTGCTTTGTTTGCCGCCAGTCACTAACTTGCTGCTCTGTAAAGTGCTGCGGGATGCTTTGAGGAAGAACAGCGAGGGTGAAACTAGGTGGTTCTCCAAAAATGCATTTTCCATTCAGAAGCAGTTCTTGTCCCCTCCTTCATAAATGAGTCTTACAATATTTACAATTTCTATTTTTTTCTAACCTAATTTGTTGAAATCTCATCCTCTGCTACAAACCCTTCCTCCCACAAAAACTGCAGCGCTTTATGTGAACCTATAACAGATCTGATCCAAAAAAAAGCAGTTTGCCTTTCAGGCCAGTGGAGCAATATAATGAAGCACCCAGTTCATCGAACTGTTGATTTCATCTTCTGAGCACAAGAAGGATAATCCCCAGTATAGTTTTCTGAAATAGGCTGATAAGATCCTTCCTAATCATCCAGATCACTTCCCAGTTGCTTGGGCTGTCTGTCCGAGGCTGTGTGACATTCCCTTTCAGGTGGTGGTGGCTCTGGCAGTCTCTCAGGGCACAGCCTTTGGTATTTAAAGAACTGAAGATTTTGTCCTGTTTGTGTTAAATTTCTGAGCAGGAACAAAATAAATAGAATGAACCCGGAATTGTCAGCTGAACCGCTTCTGACCTCCCATCTTCTTCCTCTTTTCAGTTATTCACAAACATTAAATGCCATACTGGGGGAGGAGGAGGGAACACAGCGCCCCTAATTCCTTCTTTATGCTGGTACCCGTTGGGGCTGAACAGCACCGAGAGGAGGCTGTCCTTCCATCGCTGCTCTGCAGCATCCCTGTCTGCAGGGAGAGGTTACTTCGCTGCTGCCACTGGGCAGCTTGCAAGCTGACTTCCAGTACCCTGTGCTCAATTCACCCATTTAATGGTTGTTTTGCTGAAAGCTTGTAAAGTTTAATAGTTAATATACCTCAGTACACCAGCTTTCAGAGATCAGATAAATTGATTGGTAATTTGATGAGCTCAAAGAACATCTATAATAGGGTAAATAAAATGTGTTAGATGTCAGCACTGCCTCTCTGCCTTCTCTGCGGCGTGTATGTTCTCTCTTCAATATGTGTTGACTGATGTACAGTACATTACATCAAATTACGAGTAGCTTCTATGCAAACAGCAACTAAGTGTTTGCTTCCTTTTCAGTCTTCACGATTAGTGTAGAGATGCATTTGCAGTCTGCATGCTGAAGGGTGAACTGTCAGAGCCTTACGGGTGATTTTGTTTCCCTGGCATTTAGAGTACCTTTGCAGAGGGAGAGAATGATGCTTATGGGCTGCTTCATCTTGGAGGAATCCATCCTCAGGCTCGACTTGTGAAATAAATGTGGCAATGTGTGGTTTGAACTTAGTGTCTTAACACTGAATTTAGCAGCTGAATTTAGATAACAATCTGGTATCTGGTCTCATCAGTGTATCACTACGAAGACTTGTTAAAGGCAGAACAAAAAGACCTAGAATGTAATCTTGTCTTTTTGTTAGAACCGAGCACCAGCGTGTTTGTCCAGTCTGGTCCAAAAAGAGCAAAATAAGCTATGCTTTTTGTCTTCCTTTTAAGAGCTTTTTCCATTATCTAATATTTCTGATACCACCACCACCCCCTTTTATATTCAACCCAATTTTCCCTTCGTTCATTCATTCGCTTATTGCATGTTAGAGTTCTGTTTTCTGTCTTTGTGCTGTTTATAAGCTTGTTTATAAGCAGAATGGTATTTATAAATGTGTGTATATACAGGTAGCACTGTTAGCAGTAAAGACAGTGCTACTTTTCTAATGGAAAGCAGGGTGCATGTGCATGCGCTCACAACTGTGCATGCACACACGTACTCTGTCTCTCAGCTACTTTTTTTTTTACTGTGGTGTAGTTGTACCTTAGCACAAAGTACATTATCCTGCTGCAATAAATACCAGTGCTGCCTGTTACTTCTGTGTAATTGGCCAACCAGTGTACAATTAATTTTTGGCCCTGTTATTGCAGTATTGGCTATTTTATGAAACTGTAGAGAGTTAGCACAGTGAATTGATTAAATATGTTCCAGACCTTAGGCTGGAGTCTGCGTGTCTGCTGGGATTTGGATGATTGAAGCTTGTGTTCCTCTTGGGACATTCCAGATTTAGACTTGGTCTTGGAAATTGTTTCAGGTAGACAAAACTTCCCTGTGTGTGGAATCCACTTGCGTAAGACCCTGACTTTGGGGAATCTGAGACTTCTATTTCAGCCTGCAGCATTCCTTCCACATGTGGCAGGAAAAAAGGCATCAATATTGTGACCAAGGCCTAGGTCCATTTTGAAAACATCCACAAAATTCTGGCTTTGCCCTTACAGAATTTGCTTTCATCATGTTGATGGGAAATGTAGTTAATAATTACCCTGAAAATTAGGCAGACTCCACAGAACATCTCAAATTTGTGCTGGATTAAGTAGTCCAGAGATCAAACTTTAAAAAGGGACTACTCTGCATTTACAGTGGCTATACCTTCTGAAGTGAGGTTGTTCAGTGGTTTGCCGTGGGTGTGTTAAATACATGTTTCATGACAGCCTAGGGCCTCTTCTCTGAAGGTTTTTCCAGTCTGCCAGTCATTTCAAAGAAACATATAAATAAGAGCTATTCCAGTTTCTTGAACATATAATGCATGTTCCCAGAATGACTCAGAAGTAGCTTGTAAATAACATGTTTTAATGTTCTTAAATACATGTGCAGCATCAGGCTCACTGTGAGGTCTTGAACCACTGCAACTGGTATTTGTTTTGTTTGTCTTAGTCTCCTGACCCCAGGATAACGTCTGGTGGGTTTCTTTTCTGTGCTTGTTTTGGGGGGTTAGCTGGTTGTTTAACTACCTGTTCTGCTGCCCCAAAATGATTCCAATCTCAGTTCACCATTAAACACCTTGACTCTAATGAGAATTACTTGAGTCAGTCATTCGCAGTCTAGCCCCATTATAAATAAATACAAAATAATGACTGATTTTGTTTGGTGTTTTATTTTTATTGAAGATAAACATGTCTCATAGCCTTTCATATGTGGAGTCTAACCCTGACAAGCGCGGAGAGGAGAGTTTTTGTCTGGTTATGTGCTCCCCAGTAGCCACCAGGTATCAGATGCTGCCTGCACGGAGGGCAGCGCTGCAGGGGAGTGACGGCAAGAGGGGCCGGAGCCAGAAACCGCCGAGTGGCCGCATCACTGTGGGTCTGCAAGGGGCAACCGAGAGCGAGAGATGGGAGAAGTAAATGCAGGAGCTGAGATAAAACTAAGCCTCTGATTCGAGAGGACTTGTAATAACTAGGTTATTTTAAGAGAAGAGCTAGCTTTTCTTTTCCTTCCCAATTACTGCATTTCAGGTCTTTTCATAAGGAAGAAAAGGCTTAATTCCTTCTTTTTCTTTTTCCCTCCCCATTCTTCTGAACAGAAGCCACATTTTTGCTTATATAACTTCAAGCTGCAATGTTGCTGTGAGCTTGCATGCCTGGGTCAATCCTGGAGTGCCTGGATTTTTTTTTCCCTAGAGATGTCTTATGATGTATTGGATGGTATACAGAAATCATCTAATTTGCCCTGACATGCAGCAAGCCTTGAACTGGCTGGACTGTGGTTCCTGAAACAAGGAAGAAGACTCATATGGGTGTATAAAAATGCTGTATCGTGTGCCCGCCTGGGCTTGTATATGAATTGAGAACCTTCAGCTGCTCTCCAGAGCCATTATTTTTTAACTTTAATTTTCATAACAGTTATATATACCATAAAATTTCCTTTGGCCTCTCAGGGGATTAAGAACAGTATATGAGGCCTTTCACCTTTAGGTCATTCCTTCACATATAGCTTCCATTAGCAGCAGCAAAAAGCCATTACTTCCTGATGGCTAATCATTCATTTGTGTGGCACCGAGATAATAATTCTTCCTCTAGTTAGAGGCAAGTGTTTGTTGCAGCAAGAAAAAAAAAGTGTCCTAGCTGTTGATTTCTATGACGGGCAATGCGTGTCCCATGGAGGAATACAGAGTTTGTCCTTGCAAGGTGAGAGGAGGACAGGGCTGGGTTATAACTTTGTGTGATCACTTGTTCTGTGGAGAGAGGATTTTGCTCCAGGTCTGCAGTGTTTGAGTTGCTTTTTTTTTGTTTGTTTTTTCCTCCTGTTGATCTCCATCAAAACTATAGTAACATTCTTCTTAACATTCCTGTTACCTGATTTCTGGTCTGAAGCCATCCCCTGCTGAAGGGGGCTAGGATGTTCTTGGTCAGTAGGTACAGTTTAAAAAAAAAAAGAAAAACTTTGTTCATGACCATGAAAAATCCACTTACAAAACTGTTTCCCAAGCCTTTTCTCGTTATACCCTTTATCAGCTATGGCAACAAACCCCAGATAATTACGGATGCTCATACCAAAATATTTCTTTTGGAGCTTTAAGCCTACTTTCATTGCTACCTCATTTAGTCCCGAAGACAAAGTCTGCTGCTGTTTGCATGTAGTACGCCTTGCTGATAGAGATTGTTCAGAGGTTAAATTCTGAGAGTAGACTTAAGTCTGGGCATATGATACACTGTATTCGACATTCTTCCTTTTGCATTCTTGAGATGCCCTGGCAGCAAGGCTTTGTGAGACTTTTCTGGTTTAAAGCTAGTAAGTAATTATTCCTATTATTCTGTACTGGGCCAAAAGTGGGAACCCCCTTGTTCCCGTCCCTCCATGTGGATTCTGTACTGCAAGCACAATTCCAAGCTGGTGGTGACCCAGTGGTGTTCGAGGCTGCAGGAGACGTCGTGCACCAGGGCTGTGACAGTCACCGGCTGGGAAGGAGCAGTCTCTGCCGGAGGATGGAGGGATGCACTTGTGTGGCTGCCTGCGCTCTGCCCGGGGGTGTTTGACTTCCATATTAATATTTACTTCTCAACAGCCCCACTGTGAAAACACCTCTCTCACCTCATTGGCAGCCCATGGTCCTTCTGCTCTGAAGGGCTTCTCTTTGGAGACTTCACAAACTCTTTGCCAGCTACAGAGATGTCTCTTCAATGCCTTGTCCTCTTCAGAGGAAGCAAAACTACTCTGCTGAAAAGCATGCGAAAGAAAAGATCACTAAAAGCAGAGAGAATGAGACTGCCAAAGATGGAAAGGAAATTGCTCACAAATACTTTCTGATTTCTTTCTTATCCCTTTTACCATCCCTCCTCCTTTGTCCTCCTTAGCTTTTTATCTTAGGATAAACATTGTATTTATTTTCAGTTTACTGTGGGGAGGATTTCAATCCATTTTGAATAGCAAAATAAATATAAAATGATACTAGTGTTCTTTTCTCTGGAATAACCAATGCCTTGCAGGGAGAACCGGAGGTTTTGTGACAGGTATTGTAAAGACAGGCTGAAGGAATCTGTTACTCCATTTTCTTTTTCTTGTTATCAGTGTTTTATATTATATTTTATTTTTTCCTTTTTAAGTAATAATATTTCTTGGTAGAAATAACCTAGTAACTTTTTTCCCAGCTGTAAAATAAATATACCATTGCTTTATAATATTTATCCAAGTATTTATTAATAAAGGAGAATGAAATCAAGTTATCCTAGTAAAACTACTTTTGAGCTGTGGAGCTGGAAGCTTTTTCCAGGTATTCATTAACTAAGATTTCTGGCTCACTGAAAGATAAGTGAACGTTGTCTCCATTTAAAAAAAAATGGAGACCCTAATGCTTAAGGTTAGTATTTTCTATAATAGCTTTTGTTACTTTTTGGTCGTCCACGTATAGCTTATTTCTTCAGATGTGCTGATTACCAGTAGCTTGAGCTTGAAGTTTTGAATAATGAGCTCCTGAGCATCTCCAGACAGAGCTGTGAGCCAGCGGGCACTTCTGAAAGTATGGATTTGTCTGTGTCATTAACCATGTACAGTGACCTGTAAAGTCCTGGCGGTCTTTTTGGCTGTAATCATTAAACCAGCCTCTACTACAGGATAAAATGGGAAGAGAAGCTGCAAGCGTAGTGAGAGAAACCTGACTGAAAATACAAATATCTTCAGAAAATGCTCTGGGAGTAATAATAATAAAGAAAAAGTACGGTGGCAAAATAAATCGCTGCTGATACAATTTTTCTTCCTCTCCCAAGTTTGCCTCTAGTATGGCAGTTTCTCTCTTTGATAAATAAATGCAAAGATGAGAATTGCTGCCAAAAACTGTCACATTTCTGGAACTTTCAGCCCCTGATTATTCACATTAAGCCTCCCCCCCCAGCAGTACAGTATTCTGAATATGTACACCCACCATTCTGTCAGATCTGTGCAGTCTGCGTCTGGTTCATCTTCTGTGTCTTTGATGTGCTCCATAACGTAGGCAAAGAGAGGTCTGATAGTCTCTCTAAAAACCTGACAGTTTGTGTGACAATCTGTCCACGAATCCACAGGCTCCTTGTCAACCAAATGAGCCTTTGAAAATCAGAGGTTTTCGGAACAGTGCTTGCAGCATTGCATATGCACTGAGGGGAGAGTACAACAGGCTTCCTTGTAACCTGAGAGATGTCTGCATTTTCCTTAATCATTTCAGGGACATCTCATCATTGCTTGTTGGCTGGTTCTCAGCCCTGCACATGTCGAGGTTATTTAGCAAAGCTTGATTTGCTGGAAGCTGCACATGGAGAATAATTTGCAGTTGGGGGTAGAGGAAAGACCCTGGGAGGGGCGTGGAACTTGCAGGCTTTGGTATGCTTCTGACTTTTTGTTTGTTTCTTATAGTGACTCTCTTCATTGCAATTCCCTTTACCCAAGGATGTGATGCATTTTCTTCAGTATTTTCCAGTATTTTTGCACATTCCTCTGCATTGGTCCCTCCTCGTACTCTGGCTTCCTCTGGGACTCCAGTGCGTTGCTTCCCTTAGCTACCTGTTGGGGAAAAGGATGGGATCATGAACAGAAGTTAGGTTCTTAGAAGCAGAACAGGAACTGTTAACTGGGCGAGTTGCCTGCAGTTTGTAAATGGGCTTAGGGACATCCTCAGCAGAAAAAGCAGGGAGTTTTAGCTGCCGCGTTCCCGTCCGATGGGGTGGGAGTTCTGTTGGAGGCTCTGTCAAATCCTAGCTTTGGCATGATGGCATCAAACCTTAGCTGTAATATTCTTCTCATTTCTTCCCGAAATAAGCTTCTGTGATGGGTATGACAGGGGAATGTACTTAATATATATGTATTTTTTAAATGTATGACAAGTACTTGATAACTGCCAGTTTTCTATTTTTTCCCCTCTAAAGTGCCGGTCAGCCTCCTAGTGAAACTTTTACTGTGATACTCCTGATATTCTGGTAATTCACTTCTTCCCCTCTCCTCCGCTTCCACGGACGTTGATTCTCCACACCCGTGGCAGTCTCTGTGGGACAGCGCCCGGCTGTTAGAGGCAGCACCCCGTGACCTCGCCGATTGCTCCCGGCGGTGCGGCAGACCCGCAGCTAGGCCCCGTACCTCACGGTGCGTGACTGGTGGTGCAGCTGCGCGGCCCGGGCCTGGGCGTTCAGCAGCCGCGGCTGTGCCCGTAAAGCTGCGGGCACTGCGTTATCTGTGCAGCTCAGCCAGGTTTCGGAGTGCTCTAAAGCAGAAGCTGAAAACCCTTGATGTTTAATCGATGCCTGGGAAGCCTGTTTACCTGGACTTGTCAGGTATAATTGATTCAGGCATTTACTGTGAATTCTTCACCTAGGACTTCTAGCTCCTGTATTAAACTTTCCGCTAGGAGAGAGCGGAGCGATACTCTCCTACTGCAGTTTTAACATTAATCTGGGCCTTTCACGTTGCTATTGCTGTCCTTGTCAGAAAGCCTGGGTTGCCTGCTGGCATTTTATGGCCTTTCTCTTTGAAGGTGCTTTTTACCTTCTGGAGTTTGTGTTTAAAGGATTACTAATGCTATATTTGCAGTCTTTCAGAACAGTGGGCTTTAAAACATCCTCATATAAATGCAGTGTTTACTTCTTTCTGGTGTTTTTTTCCTCCTTTGACTTTTAATCACTTCTATACTAATAGTTTCTTAATGTTGTTGGCTGTCTTTCTGACTTGAAGATAACGTGAGGCTTTTCTTCACGTTTCCAGTGAGGCTCTTTCACTGAGTTTGCAGCTTTTCAGAGAGGTTCTAATATCGTCTTTCCATGGGGTACATGTTTTAACTGGACTCTTTCCAGGGTACCCTTATGGAGACAGCCTGACTCTGGTGTGCAGGCTTGGTCTGGGACTGTAAACCCATTCCATTCTTACCCTGATGGTGTATCTCACCGTGGGACCTGCTTTTGGGAAGCCCTGGGGTGTAGCCTTGTTTGATTCACTGTGTGGTGTAGGGCCAGAAGCTTAACCTTTTTGTGCCTAGCTTGTTACCTACAGGATAAACCTGGCTGCGGTGCTTCTCCCCAGATCTACCTCAAAGTTTTGTGAGGATTGGTATTTTGTGGGATCTTATCTTTGAGAAGCTGCCTAGATATACTACAGAATTAATATTTTGCTTTCAACACAAGATAATATTACAGTCACGAGAAGATCTGTTCAAACAAGAATATAATTCTGCCCAGAACTAGTTTAACTTTCCTGTATTGTTACTGTGGACATTGCTCTTCTTCTGGCTTCTCTGAATCTTAATCCAAAATTTATGATCTCACAGCCTATTGCCGAAGGAAAGAATAGAATGACACAAATTCAATGCTCTCATTTTATTATTGGTCTCAGCGGGAGGAGTGGATGAACCCACACATGAACAGCAAACAACAGAGCTGTGTTTAGAAGTTGGCTTTGGCTAAAAAAAAAAATCTTTTCTCCTTATCAGCAAGCTGTAGTTGCTTGCATCTCTTCTTTATTACCTTTTGAGAAAAAAAAAAAAACATTTGAATTCGCATAAAAGCAGTTTAACCCTTGGCTTCTGTGCTCTCATGATACGCTTTATATGCAATTTTCTCTTCCTTGTTAATCAGCCTCTATGTGTATGTGCACTTGTGCTTGATAGGAATGAGAAAACGTGAGCGATATCTTTTAGCTAGATGCTAGCTGATACCAGCAAACAGGCTGAGCAGGAACTCGGGAGGAGCGAGCTCAGGAGGTGAAGAGATTGCTTCTTGCAACGTGTCCTGAAATTCCCGAACTCCCTGTTCTGGACCAAGGTTGATAGCAGTGATTGATGGTGTAGGTTGATTGCAACAGATCCAAAGGGTCATCCAGCGAAAAGATCGGTTCAGCTCATCTGCCTCTGTACCTGTGGGAGGGGTCCAAGTAGATGGGGTAATTTTTCAAACCTGTTAGGAGCCATTTGCATGAGGCTTCTGAGAGATGAGAACTAACAGCCTGATTTATAGTGCGTGCGAACCAGCAGCCTGGGGAAGTCTGGGGGGCCTGAGTGTAGCTTTGCTTCCCTTAGGCAGTAATGCAAGCAGATTTCCAAAGTCTGCACTAACCGAGGTTTTTCTGTAGCTTTCCGCTACTCCCTGTGACAGCTGCCGTGTCCCAAGCACGTGCGTGTCCCCTGTCCCCAGGCATGCGGGCAGGCAGCAGTTGTGCCAGGTTATCGGGAAGATGTGAGATCTTATTTCTGACTTCAGAAGCAGTTGGAAGGAGGAATTTGAATGTCTTCCAGTTGATATTGGATACGGGAGCAGTAACCTCTGCTTTCCTTTCCCTTTTTTTCCTCCCGATTTTGCGGTGTTGCCTGCTCGTGGGGCGCACCGTGCCTTCCCCCGTAACGCAGCACTGGATCTCGTGCTCCTCCCGGCCTGACTGGGGCTTGCGTTTGGAGCTTAGCTGGAAGCTGGCGAGCGCCTGCATCAGGAGAGGGATCGAAGCAATGCGTCTGTCAGGTGCGAGGCAGATTGTACCATGTAATCCCGCGGCTGTCGTCTGCAGCATTTGTCAAGGCCTCCGCTGGCCGGCTCCGTTTCATCAGAGGTATCACTAGCATTCATCTAAGCTGGCAGCATTTCAACAGCTGTTAATCCTCTTTGTATCTTTAAGCACTGTGACCACTGACAAGCTTCTATACTCGGAGGTGTCAAAATATCCGAAGATAGCTGTGGTGATTTATTTATTTATTTTTTAATCCAAACGCTTTCTGATCTATTGACCCAGTCTGAACCTGATGGAGAAATCTGTATCCCAGTCTCAGGTTTTTGCTCTGCTGGTCCTTGATGTGCACAAAGAATTTTGCCTAAAATCTGATTCATTTCTAGTTCCTCATGCTCATGTTCCTTGGTTTCCTGTTTTACGTGTTACCGCAAGTAGTGCATGTTTCCCTGAAGTTGTAAGGAATGTGGTTAAATGTCAGTGTGAGAATGAGCTGGCAGGGTTCTCTCTTTATGCTTCAATTACTTTTCCTTCTGAAATGGCCCTGAGAATAGCCCCTTTTGCTGTGTTGTTTTCTTACTGTCTTTGCTATGTGTTGTAGAAAGGACCTGGGCGGTGTAGTGAGGTGTAGTAACGAGTGTTGGAGTTTCTCTGCATGTTTGCGGCAACGGAGGAACGCTGAATTAAAATTACTCCAAATTTAGCTTTAAGTTTTAAAATCAGTTCCCTTTGGAAAGGAAATTTTTAGTCCAAGGGCTTTTTGGGAAGAGTGAGGAGCAAGGGCACAGCAGAAAATCTGTTGTAGAAAAGCAGCAGGGTAAGGGAAAATGGCTCTGTTGGTCTTTAGGCTCTAGTTATGTATTTTTATAACTTCTCGGTGTTTTTATTATTTGCTACGAAACATCATTTAATAGCAGGGGAAAATCTTTCAAACTAACATTTCTTTGTTTAGGTTGTTTGTCCTCTCTGGAGAGCTCTCTCCCCATCTGACAAACCTCTGATGTTCTGAAGTTGGCTCCCCTAAGGCTCAGCTTTATTGAGAGAAGTGAAACATTTTAGGTGGTTCATTCATTCTTTCTTTGTCTCTTGTTATTTGAGCCCTTATGGTGTCCTTTGGTCATGTTTTTAAACTTATTTCTGCAACTAAGACTGCCAGGAGCTTTATTTAATAATAGCTGAGGTCTCATGTTCAACTTTTTCTTTGTGAGCTGCCATTTTATCTCAAGCATCAAATATTGTGAGAGTAAATTAAAAGCAGCATTGGTGACTTGTAATTTTGTGTTGAATGTTCTGTTTTACTGCGCAACTGAATATCGTTTTATGAAGTTGAAGGACTTCACTAAGATTCTGGGCAGCTCGGTCTCTGTTTCAAGTGCAAGTACCGCACCTTGATGCAGCCGAATGGCCTTTGAGTGGGTGGCTCTGCTGAAGTCACTGGAAGCGTAGAGGTGGTTCCTGGCTTGGTTCCTTATTTGCAACCTTGTTATGAAGTCCTAGATTTTTGTTAGGCATTGAAACATTATGCACTGCCGCAGTGTGATGGGGCAGAATCCTGAAACAAAGGAGATCTTGCATCTCAAGTTGTATAGATGAGGATACCTGGAAATTTGGCCTCTGTGAGCAGAGGCCCCAAATCACAGAACCTGCCGTGACTGTGCCCACCCTGAAAGACCTTTGTCTGCTGCTCATTTAGCCCCAGTTTAGGACAAAAGTAAACGCTGCTTTCCCAAGGTAGGAAGAGGCCTAGAGGCCAAGGAAAACATGTTTAACAAGTCTGCTTGTGGAATGAACTCCGGTTTAAATGGTCAAACTCTGTTTTTCTTACTTGAGGAAGCATTTGAAGATAATGATTTATAGCACTGGAAATGCTGCTTCATTGGGTTTTAGTTTTTTTTTTGAGGGGAAGAGGAAAGAGAGGTTTGATCCAATGCAAGAGGGCCAGTTGGATCGCGTGCAAAGATGTTACCTTTTTATTTTTAAAACCGAGCAGCTTTCAGCTTCAGGTTGAACATTGTCTGTGCTCCCCTTTGATCTGTGCATTGTGCCATGTTCCTTGCGGTTTCTTTGAGGCCAGCTCTCCCCTCCTTCCCTGCGCTGAGATTCTTGCCTCTCCGTTCAGGTTCTCACTTGCCTGCTTTTCATCAGCTTTAGGATCCAGAGCTATTTCGTCCTGGTTTCTTTCCCAGCCATTTTTGTCCATGTTTGTAGTTGATTTTGTTGAAGATGGGGCTGCCCATAGTACTGGGCAGGGGAGCGCTCTCTTTTAATAAACTGGGCAAGGTTGTGCCACAACCACCTTAATCGACAGTGCAACCAGCGAATGAATCTGTTGGCTATTTTTTCTTTCTTTAGGTGGGTTAAATGCCAACCTCATGCTGGGTCTCACGTACAACATATTTGTTCCTGTTTTCCTCTCCTGCTGCTGTTTCAATGCAGAGTGCTGCAGGCTAATAGTATCTGACGGGGCTACTTCCTATTGCCTGAAAAATGTTTAATTTTACTACCTTGCTTTCTCTCTTTCCCACTTTCTCTCATTTTGATCTCTCAAATCCAGTCCCTTTGAGAAATCAGACAGTATGAAATATGAAAATTGCTTGGTTAGTAATTGGAGAAATGGTGAGACTTACGAAACCCATGGAGATAACGCTTACATCTACTTATATTATTTAATTTTTAATGGCAAATTTAATTAATGGAACACAGGTCTTGTGGTTTCATGTGTGAATAAGTAACAGCAGGGAGCTGAAAGTCATGAGGTCTGTTTACAGGACAGAGAAAAAGGCTCCATTAAAAGCTGAACTTTTCATTCTAGGAGGGAGTAAAATGGGTTTAACAGCATAGAAGTTTGACCATTATGTAACAAGTAAGTAAATGAAAACATTAATGGCAATTTTGCTGGCAAAATGCATTTTGAAGTGGTTGCTCATCCATGATTTTTCACTTTAAGTCTGTCTCCTAGGTCAAAGTTTGGAAACGCAAAGTCTGTTCTGTGTTTTTTTCAGTATGTGACATGAATTCAGGCACCAGAGCTGAATGCTTAAATATAGCACCTTGAAGTCTAGGCTTTGAAAACCTTTGTAAACCTTCCAATTAGCTAAGCTTCACACCACTTCAGTGATACAGGCAGCTGCTATCCCTAGCTTGCAGATGGAAAATGGTGACTTGCCCAAGATTGCACAAGTGGCAGAACCACTAATAGAACTTGAGTTATATCTGTCCTTTCCTTTTTCTAACCACTGAACAGTATGAGTAGCCTCATCATGTGCAGGACCACAGCTGCATTTGTGGGAAAATAAATGAAGAAGGCAAGAATAGTATTTTTTATAGAATGACCGAATTTGAGGAGAGAGAAGACAGCAGCTAGAACTGGCCCTAAATGAATAGCTGTCCTTGCTTTCAATATCATTTTGTCACTTTTTTGATTGATTATTGCATATTTTCTGCATCTGCCTTTTGAGACTAAGGGCCTTGCAGATGAGCTTTGAGTGAGGCAATTGCAGCTATTTCGGTATGAAGTCCAGAGGCTTCGCCTGAAGCAGCTTGATCAGCAGTTCGGTGACACGAGCCCTTGCAGCGAAGTCGCTGGGGGTGCGCAGCGGTTCCCTCCTGCTGCTGGTGCTTGGGAGGCCTCTCAGTGCAGCAGGGAGGAGGAATTCATCCTCCACGCTCAGCGGCTGAGCAGTTCTGAACTAAGACTCTTTCTGTGCAAGCTCAGGAGAATTTAATGCAAACGTCTTAAGCCCTGCAGCAAGACACTCCAGACTCTGTTTGGCAGAGCCTTAACTGATACCTGATATGCTTCCCTACGTTGTTAAAAGGGAAACAGGCTGCATAATTTCCTTGTAAAGAATGAGTAACATAAGCAGAAGCACTGAAATGTAAAATGGATTTTCCTGTGCTAGTAGCCAATTTTGATACTTGCAAGTCAGTAACTTGTAAGATTCCTCACAGCAATTAACAAAAAAGAACAAAACCAGCCTAACTCGGTGCGGGAAACACCTTGTTTTGTGGTTACCTGCAGTAATCAAAGCTGCCTGTTGGCTGTTAGCGACCTTTCCTCCCTCTTTTCCTTCACAAAGGTGAAGCTTGCAGTGGGGGACATGTTGCAGCCTTGATGCATTTTCTTGGAAATAAAATAAACTTTTAAGCATCTTTTGTGTTCTTTGAACTGAATATGCAGTTTGTTGTTGGAAATCGTTATTAATTATACAAGATTACCTGACGGGATAAGATCTGAGACGCCTTTCATTTTTAGAGCTGAGCATTATGTTCTTTGTTTCAGAACGCAGAAATCTACAAGCTGACATCCGAGCAGTACCAGGAGGCAGCCGCCAAGGCAGAGGAGTGGATAAAGTGAGAAACCATTTTTGTTCCTTTCTGCAGTTCCGGTTGCGTTTCGTAACACAGTGTGTATAACCTCTGGGTATCCCTGTAAAGGGAGCGGGAAGTTACCTCGTGTCAGGTGTTCAGGGGCTGAGGAGCTGGACGCTAGCATCCTTTCCTTCTGTGCCAAGCTTGGTACGACTTAGTATAAAGTTGTTAGATCTTGCAAGGGGAGAACAAGAGGGAAGAAGTGGACTAGAAAATCCAAATAAATGGGAATATTTACCAGGGTTTTCAAAAGGCAATGGAACATGTTTAATCTGCTCAAACTTTGAACCAATGTATTTAGCCTGCACATTGCAGCATTGGCCTAGTGTATAGGAGTACAAAAAATGTCACTTCTAAAGTTTTTCATTGTCCAGGGAAGAAAAAAGTAAATACCTTAAATCTTAGACCTGTAAATTTCAATCAAAATAGAGCTGTAATTATCATAAATGTTTTCTTAGAATGGATGCAGTGATTTTTCTGACCTCTTTAACTGGCCTTGGCATAATTAGCGGACCTTTAATGTTGTCTTTTTACCATGAGCATATTTAGTGTCTAAATTGCATTTGTATTTGCACATAGTGTTGTGTAGCTTATTGTTCCACATGCACTAACAGCTGTCCAAGAAAAAATATTTTCTATAATTCTTTATTATTAATGAGTCCAAAGCAATTACACTGTCACGAGCAGCACTCAGATCTCAGTTGGGTAAACAGTTGGCCAACACGCAATAAACTGGAGTAGCAACATATGCAGTCCAGTTGGGTCCAGTCCAGATTGTATGATACTTAATTGCATAAATAGATAATATAGCAGTGATGAATATGTTATTGGGGTGTGCAGTATATTGTGCTGTCTTTATTTAAAATTATGTTTGGCTGCCAAAGCATCACATAACCTGTTGTAATTTCACATTTTTGTTTGGACAGTCAAGTAATAAGTTGCTAAAGAAGCCAAAACAAGGCAGCTAACACATCACATGCATTTTCATACAGTTTTCCGTAGTAGAATCTTAAGTTCTGTTTTTAAATAAAATTTAAAATTCATAATCCATAAAGTTCTGAGAGTCTTTGATCAGTTCAGTCTTCTCTTGAATTTGCTTCTGCAGGTGTGTGATCAGATGTAAATTCTTACGACTGTAAAGGAAGAGATGTGACCTTGGGTTATGTTCTTTACTTGCTCTTACAGACTGTAACTAACCTATTTTTATAGTAGTCTTAAGCTGGGTTCCTGAGGTTTCATTTGGTGTCTTCTGATTCCTATGGGGATGAATCCTGGTAATGTAGGAAACCCTCTGGTAACAAGCATTTCACACAAAGGTCAGTGGCTGAGACCAATGCAAATGCTTCTTTCAAGATTCAAAAAAATGTGTTTATGGTCTCTGACGGGTCCCTTCCACTTTACTTTGTGTCCCTAACATCTGCCAGTCCCTTGCTTCTGGCCTTATTGTACAGTGGATCTTTCAAGGTCCCTTCCAATCCCTAACATTCTGTGATTTGAAGGGCATATGAATTTGAGCCGTTGTAAAGGGATAGTTTCCGTGGTCTGTCTGTCTCACAGCCAAAAGAGACACCGGCCCTGCTCTGAGTTTCATTGTGAAGAGATAATGGGGCTGGGAGGTGCCTTGAGAAGAGACAGGCTGTGTGAAACTGAGGGAGGAAGAGAGCATCTTACTTTCTATTCCGTTACAGTAGAAGTTGTCCGCCGTAACCAGTGCCGCACTGGGCTGCGTGTTGGAGCACACGATCTAGGACTGATCATGCCCTTTGGTAATTGTACGTGAGGGAAGAATCTTTGCTTTAGCCTACCACCTTGCAGCGTGTGAGACTCTTAGAGCAGTACGCAGTCATCCTTTTTGGGACTGTTGCCTCAGCGTCCAACATGCGGATCAAACACTGAGTGCACGTGCCTCAGATGAGCGTCAGGATATGGCTGGGACCAGAGTCAGGGGAACTGCCTTCGTACATTGGCATTCATGCTTATTCAGTAGGACTTGAAGTTTGCATGTTGTGAGATCCTTTCTTGGGCTTTGCACGTCCAAGTCTTTGTACAGCCTGTTTGTGGTCATAAATTACAAGATTCTGTGAATTCAGTGGAAATAATCGTTCATCTTGTTTTGCAATTTCATGTTAGACATACAAGCACAGTAAATGCTAAGCTAGGTAAGACTGATTTATGCAGATCTAGTAACTTGGATGACATGAATAAACTGAAACTCCAGGAAATTTACATGAACTGGAATATAGCCAAATTATGAACGAAGCACTGGTCTGCCTGCTTGCAGTGCTGGGCTACAGCAGCTCCTGTAACAAAAGGAAATCGGGAAAGGCATTTTCTTCATCCTATGGGAAGAATGCATCTCCATTCCATACTGTCTCATCCCCAGCTTATACCGTCCTTGTTTCACTGTGAACTCTTAGACCTGCCGCTGACACTTGTACATTGAGACCAGCCTACCCTGTATTTACTGCTATCTGCCATTGTATATAGGCATAACTGATGGAGGAAGAGGGGACTAGAGCTGGGGCTGTTTCCACAGTGAGTGCACTGTTTTTTCAGAGTCCACGTTGAAGCAAAGATAAGAAATATCTGAAACAAAAAAAAGTGTGTTTTCTTGGCATTATTGACTTTAGCAACCCCTTTATCAACACCTACAGCTCTGTACAAATGGTCAAGTTCCATGGACTATTTCCTCTCCTTAGTGATTGTCAAGCATTTCTGGATTTGCGAATATTGTACAAGCTTTCTACCCTTTGCAGCCCGCCTGTGAGGTAGGCAGGTAAACCATCTCCACTTGTGTAGGAACAGAAGTGGAATACTGAGTGCAGAACTTCATGTTAAATCACTGACACGGTCGTTAGCTCTTGGTTCCTACTTCCCGGTAGGATGCTCAGCTTGATGCCTGCATGGCCTGGCTGGTGGGACGCACTGTGCTCATCGCTTCGCCTGAACCCAGCCTGCTCCTGTCTCTGCGTTCCTCCCACCACAGTGTCTCGTCCTTTGTTCTGGGCTCTATCCAACCTGTTTCTTTCTCCCAGGAAGAAGATCCTAGCAACAAGAAACCACTGAACACAGCTTTCAGCACCTTAAGCAACTTGCCCCTGTTGCTTACATGCTGTGGTGAATTGGACAGTTGCCACGGACATATTGTCTCTGTGATGCTATTATAATTGGTACATTATTGTTTTTCTCTTTTGTTAACCAGCAGAATTAAAGTCTGGGGACCTAGAACTTTTCTTCCTTCCTTCCTTCCCTGTTTAGCAAACTGCACATCAGTAACCACCCACAAAAGAAGCAGCGTGTAAATAAAAAGCCAGTGCTCTCCACCCTTCACTTCGTTCCACATCCTTTTCTCGGTGTTCATAGAGCCATGACTCAGACTGGGTTTAGAGAAGACAACTTGCTAATCCCCTCCCTGCTACAGAGAATAAAATGGCATTTCATTCCAAGCTCTATTAATGCACTCGCTCCGGGGATAAAGCAGCACTCCCAAAAGGCAGTGGCCAAATTTTTTTCTGTTGCGTTGTCTTTGTCTTCTTTTGAGTGTTACATTTAGATTAGCTTCTGAGGATTAAATGTTATTACAGTCCCTGAATCTGTTAAGGGGAAGGAAAAAAACCATCAGTAAAGAGGTTATGGCTTAGTACAGGCACTCTAGATTTATCCTCAGAATGCTTTTTTTTGAAATGTGATTTATTTTCTTTTGTGAAGGCTGTCTTATCATATTTTTATTTTATTTTTGTAGTAGTTAAATTTGGATGCAAGAATTGGCATGGGTGGGGGTGTGACTCTCTTTAAAAGGTAAAGCTACAGGAGTGGGGTGAGGGGATTAGGAAGCTGTTAAAAGATAAAATTGTTCTGAAGCTGAGTTTCCCTCTGAGATCTCCTTATAGCTTGCTGAACCCTCCTCGAAGCTGCTTACTGACAGCCGTGTTGCTTTGCATGTTGTGCTGAGAGAACCGAGTCTGCTCTGCGCTGTTATCGAGGAGTACATAAAGAACGCCGGTATCTTATCCTGATAGAGATCAGCCTTGAATCCAAGGCAGCTTTCCAGTGGAGAAACTGCCAAAGAGATTTACTCCATATGGGACTTCGTATCTAAGAGTTCCATTTAATGGTCCTAAGATCTTTAAATTTAATGGACATCAGTATTTAAGGTGATTACATTAGGGAAACTGGCAAGTAGTAACTATCCTCCTGGGCTGAACATGGAGTTGAGATCCAAACTGACTCAGTGGGGGTAGGGGGAGAAAGTTCATAGATGGACTGTCTGCTGGGAACGGGGAATTTATGGCTGCCTTTCAGTACTCGTGGAAACAAAGATTTTATTGAATTGCACAAGATTTTATGAGGCTGATGGTCCCTCAAATAAAATGGCAGCAGTAACTGGAACCTTACTGTTCTAGTTCCAGAAACTGCCTTTTTTTCTTTTTTTTTTTTTTTTTTTTTTCCTTTGTGTAGATCTGGAAAGTTTATACGATACTTATGTGGTGAAACTTGAATTTATTAATTTTGAAATCTACAGGGCCTCAGCTATTTCAACAGAGGGCTGTGCCCAGGAGTCAAGCTCTGAAATAGTTATGTGGACAGTCGTGAAGCCTAAGGAGAAGAAGGGTAAAGACATCATAGTTTTCAAACAAAATTGCTCTGGGATTTCTCATATCATTAGATTAGATAAATGATTAATTCAATGTTGAAATTAAGAGCCTCTGCAATAGGGATTTAAGAGTTTTCAGGAATATAAAAGACTGATTAGGGCTTGGAGCTCATCCTCAGCCTTATCTCAGCATAGTGCTTTTGTACGCTGCACTGGTTATACCTTCGCTTCCCTCAGAGCTTGGTTTGTGTTGGTTGTTTGTACTTCTGTCAGTGGCGAGTCTGTTCCATGTAATCTTCAAATAAAGAGATGAGTTATTAGTCAAAGCTTTGCGTTGCTCACATGTATGAAGTTGGTCCTTGTAGGAAATTGGAATATTGCTGTCAGAGACTGTAAGATAGGAGATTTCACAAAGTTATTTCAACAGCAGGTAAAAGAGTAGGTGGGTCAGTTTTGACCATGTGTCATCTTGTATGGTGTGAATATTTCTGAAAGAAAACTTTCCAGATCTTTGTGAAGCAGAACTGAAAATGACTGTCTCATTTACGTTAGCGTGTAAACATTTTCTTTACTAATTCTGGAAGGCCTGTTGTTAAGCAACTGTGTCT
This sequence comes from Anseranas semipalmata, assembly GCA_013399115.1. NCBI lineage: Eukaryota > Metazoa > Chordata > Aves > Anseriformes > Anseranatidae > Anseranas > Anseranas semipalmata. The sequence goes on from VXAA01000406.1 coordinate 696,425, forward strand.
ACCAGTGCGTTGATTTGCAGGCATTGTATTGTTTCCCTACTACTTTGGGAATATGGTTTGTGGTAAGAAAAGTCAAATACGCGTAACAGTGTTGTGTAAATGTTCCAAATTGGCCAGATTATCTTTTTTTGCACTGATCTTTAATTCCTGAAAATTAATTAGATTGCATACTTTATCCAACTGTTTTATCTTCTTTCTGAAGTTCAGTTCTTGGGGATTACTAAGCTGCTGCTTCTAAATAAGACTTTCCTTTTGCCCACTTAGTAAAATAATGTTCTAATCTAGTGTTCACAATATCATCTTTCCTCTTATGCATGTTGAGGGATGACTAATAAATCAGTCCAATGAACTGAGATCGCAGATCTGTTAGTGCTGAAAAACCGGTTTAAAATATTAATATGCCTTTTCAAAATTGCAAGAGTTTTTCTTCAAAGGTACATTGGTAGAACTTGGGAGCTTATAAAATAAGACCTGAATAGCAAAGGAAGAGGTGCCAAAGACTCCATGTAGTCTATTAGGGATGTTTCTATTACTATCGATTTTTACATGGAAAGCACTTGTATTCTGCAGTAATGTTGCCATTATAAAACCCTTAGATCAGGGTTTGTTGGCAGGCCAAATCCAGATTGTTTTCAAAAGCACGGACATTTGTGCAGCTGTTAAAACAAAAATCAGACATGCTTTGTGCATCAGAGTACATGAAATATTTCAGTTCAAAACTCTTCATCTTGGAGAATGCAGTGAAAATAGAAGCAGATCACTGCCCTCAGTTTGGGACTTATATATTCCAGTGGGTACCGTGGTGGAAGGAAGATTTCTCCAAGTTTCATAGCATTTTATTGTGTATTTAGATGTAATGACAGGTCCGTACCAAAGTCCAGGAGTTCTTCGTGCCTTTGCTCCCTTCCTCCCCTTGGCTTCAGTTAGGCAAGGTATTGTGAATTTTAATTAATGACCCAACTAAGCTCACTCCCGCTGTGTTTTTCAGCCTCCATCTTCCTGCATGTGTGTTACATAGTGTGCTGGTGGTAGTGGCGTGGGGCTGATTTGTAAAGGATTGAGGTTACAGTTGTCTGGGGAAGCTTTCCAAAAAGACTGGTGAATTAAAGATGTCAGAAGCAATAATGCCTGAGAAACCACTTGTTACCAGTGAATTAATGACTTGTTTGCTAATTAGCAGCCTAAAGCAAAGCTGAGGTAACGCTCCTAACAATCTGGTCATTAATTCAGTAACAACTGATTTCGAGGGCAGTGTTGCTATTTGAACAGTAATCGTATCCTGATTCTGGATTATATGCTCTGTGCAAAATGTCTTTACTGTCGAGTAAGTCTCCTCCTGGAGGGCTGGAAGGATGATAGGAGGGGACCAAAGGCAAGTACTAGGGCGGGAAACTTGAAGAGAGAAAGAGTTTGTTCCGTAGGTTAGAGCTTCTGTGCCTCGGCCTGCTGAGGAAATGACCCTTGTGGCGGGATGGCTGCGGGCCCCTCCGCGTGGCACTCGGTCTGCTCAGAGGAAGCTGGTGGTGTTCGGTATTACCGGCTGATGAGAGATCGAGCTCCTTCCCTCCCTTGTAAAGGGACAGAAAACCATCCCCATCGTCAGACCCAGGCTGTGATGTCTTGTCTTATTATTTATTTATTTGGTGTGATTTGGGTAGTTCATGAAGTTACTCCGATAAAATCGGTTTCTGGGCTAAGGGGTTCCATCAGCTATGAAGTCTCAAGATCAGGTGACGTAGTACTGTCAGAGGACCTTGCTGGGGTTGTTTCCTCCTTCCTATCCTTTTCTTTTCCTTGTTAGTCCCGGAAGCATCTCGTCTGCCTGTCTGGAGCATATGTGCACCACACCTACCAGAATCGTAACTAATTTGGCTCAAAACGGTGGCATTTGTAAGACAGGAGCACTGGCTTGTTCAGGGAAGAATATCGTTTCCTTGGAGAGAACATGTCGGTGTTGTGCTCGTGGGGGCTGAACCTGCCTGCGAGTGCCGCTAACAACGCGGTGGGGCAGCTGGAGGTAGGCGCTGCTCTCATTAGCTCAGCCGAGACCTTTCATGTGTTCTCTGAATTTAAAAGCATGTTATCTAAATTATTTTCTATACAGATTTTTTTCAATTCTCTGAAGACTCCTTGAAATTATAATATTTATTTAAAAAGAAAAAGGAAAAAAAAAATCCCAACCTCTCCCCAAAACCCAAACTTCAAGGCTTTGTGCTTCCTCTTTGAAAGCGCCATTACTGATGCTCTCTGGGGGGATGAGTAGCTGCTTAATGGGGATCTTGCTGAGTCAGTACTCAGCAAATTGCACAGCGTGGTAAAAGGGGGCACTGTGGGTTTGAAGATTAGAGCACGCGCACAGAACCAAGGGGATTTTTTAATAAGGTGGATGTTTAGCTTCAGATCCCACCTGAACTCTAATGCTGGCAGCTTCATTCTCCTCTCAGAATTTCTCTGCATCTTCAGCAGGTTATGCCACTCTGTCAGTGCGGAATATACTAATGGATTCTTATTTTTGTCCATCACTAGTGCTCCTTTGTGTAGTCTGATGTAAAGAGTATAACTAAAGGGACCTAGTACAGTGCTTAGCGGCATTTTAGGAAAGCAACTGCTGTTTAAATGAGTGGACAGAGCTTCTTTTTGGAAAGAACATTTCGTTAGCAGTCTGACATCATTACAGGATATTCTTACATAGGAAAAAAAAATACTGCACCTGTCTGTCCCTCATGTCTTGTGGTTATATGAAATTAGCATAACAGCATCACAGATACTCAGTTACCTAAGAATATTTTTGGGAAGGGGTTTAATATACCAAAAAAGAATATGGGTCCAGCATTCTTTCAGCAGGCAGTTCCCCAGCTAACCCTAAGACATTATAGTATTATCACAACCCATATATTCTTAGAATCGGTGCTGAATGCATTCCATAAGCTGCATGCATTTGCTTCCTGACCTGAGATCTTAACCAGTTTTTAGATGTTGTTTTTTACCTTGAGAAAGAAAATCCCTATTCGGGTCACTTGTTGGGCTGTGTGTTGTTTTCAGATTCAGTTATTGCTTGCTATATTGCTTTTCTGCCTTGTGGGAGCTGAGCCAGCTTCCTTTCTGAATCAGAGAACTCCTTCCAGCAACGAGATTCTGACTCATTCCTGCTTGGCTTCCAGAGACCGTTTTGCTGCTAACTTTAGGCTCTTCATCTTTGCTAGTCAACTTCTAGTAGCTTGGCATCTTTGGAAAAAATGGTGCATGGCTTTGTGGGCAGTTCTGTAACTTCTGTATCTCTTGGCAAGTCAGGGAAGAGGCTGTAGTTTTCCTTTCATCTTCCAAACTGACAGTTTCTCATAACTCAGTATTCTACCATCATAATCAGGAAAGAAATCGCATCCAAATGTACACTGAAATTATCCACTTGCGGGGACAAGTCTCTCATTATTCCAAACCACTTGCTATCTCCCATGCAGAATGCTAATAGGGTTGATTAGTTATTGGGTTTGCATGTTCAGTGGGGTATTGCTCTCCCTGCCACCCCCCCACCTCCACCCCCTAAAAGACCTGCAGCCCACCACCAAACCCCAGTGCCTGCAGCTTTAGGGGTCCTGCTAAGGAAGCCAGCTAAATCTGGCTGAAACTGCACCTGTACGAAGCACAAATTGAAGTCTTTTAGGATGGCCTATTGGTCAAATGGGAAATGACTGCTCGTGTGTGAGGTTCAACCATGTAGAAGGACAGGAGAGTTTATGATATGTTGGAATAAGTGAGATAGGGAGCTGGAACCTGCGCTGGACGGGTCACAACCTCTTTGCATCAATTTCGTCACCGAAATGGAAAGACTGTTGTTGACTTCCACAGACATTCCAAAATTACATGTTATATAAAACTGCTAAATATTAGTTATGTTCCACTTCAGTCTGTATGTTTTAGAGGGGGGATTGTTGTTTCATGAAGGAAATGTGGTTGGGTTAGGCTGTTTTCACTGACAGTGAAACAGTTTCAGCAGCACAGTGACACAACAAGTTGCTGACACTGTTGAGATTTGGACATTTGTTTTAACTTTTGTTCTCAGTGATAGAATCTAATTAGTTACACGGGAGAAGATTTCAGAACAGTTTCTGAGTATCCGTGATTGGAAGGGAAGGAGTTATCTGTCCTGGAAAGGACAAGGGTGCACTGAGTGCACAAATTGCAGCAGGGAATTGCGTGACAGCTTCAAACAAGCTGTCAGAAGAGGAATGGAGATTGGGAAGTGCTTGAGTGACAAATTTTCTAGGATCAGAGAGTCACACAGAAACTCACAGTACTTTATAAATATGTATTCATTAGGCAGCTCCATGGGCAAGGTAGGGAAAAGAGAATCAGGTGACCCAGTATTGAAGTGCAGCTGTCAAGGGGAAATGCTGCACTGTTCAGTGGTGTGCTGCAGCCAGTGTGAAAAGGCACATGGGAAGGATTCAGGAATGCGACTGCTTCAGCTGAAATTTGGAGGTGCTGCCCCTCTTCTTATGAAAATTGTCACAAGGTTTCACCTTTCCTTTTAATCTATCTCCTTTACGCAATGTTACTTCTACAAGCCATGTATTCCTTCCAGATCGGGGCAAAGCCCGATGAGCAGTGTTTTGAATACATGAAGCTGATCAGAGATATTTCCTTCCTGATCGTGTTAGTTTATTCTCATGAGGCATGCAGTTTGTTTACACTATGCTAGGTTATGTAGCTAAAATATTACTGAATTTTTAGTAGATACTTGGATAATCTATTATGCATCTTCCATCTCTTATTGCTCTTGCCAAACATCTGCGAAATGACTCTTCCCTCTTTCATTCAAGCCACGTTATCAAGCTGACATGGAGGGTCAGGGAATCCCATAGGCTGTAGTGAGGCCATAGTGTTTGCTTTGTGATAGTGCAGTGTCCTGTAGCCTATGATGAAAGTTAGCTTTCTTGGCTGTTTGTTCTGTGCTGATGAGTTTGTTATATGTGAATGAAATGCTTCAATTGTGTTTAATTTTCTGCTGTAAATGTCAAGGATGCAATAATGAGAGAGGATGGACTTTTTCTGTGTGCTGTGTATTGCATCTGTCTGGAGTTATTTTCCTGACATGTTAAAGAGGAGCCATCGGAGCCAACTGCTACCCAAGGGAGAATGCAGTTTTACAGGTCAGTTAACCACTTAGCAGTTTTTATATATGTATGGTACAGCACGGCAGCACACCACATTTATGTCACCGAAACATCCCTGAGCTTAGTCTGAAATACATGTGGGGTGCCTTGGATATACAAACATGCCAACCACCTCTATGACACATCTCTGATTCCTTCCTGACATGCAGAAACTGCTGCTGAGTGCCCTGGGCTTTGCTCTCAGTGCTGCCCGTGCACCTCATTGCTGACCTCTGAGGCTGTCTGCAGTGTAGTTACAGTGGTGACTAATGTGCTTTGCTCAAGTTAACTCAGACGCTGGTTGCAGTCAAGTAACGCAGCAGAAAGTAGCTAATCCAGTTGTTGTTGGGTTTTGCATTCCCCAGGAAATTCCAGGTTGCTGCACCTTTTAGGCTGCTGCTTGCAGCTATGTACTGGAGCTAGCTACTGTAAAGTTGGCTTGTCCAAGGGACCCTGTGTATCTTTGGTTTTCACTTTCAGAGTAGAGGTATGTAAATGTCTAGATTTAGATACCTTCTTTCTTCAGTTTTTTTCTCAGCTTGAATGGTTTCCCGGAGTAAAAGGTAAAAAGAGGATCTTGTTCTTAACTCCATCTGGAATTGCTGTTCTACCCAGTAAAGCCAAGTGACGGTGCGGTACTCACTGTGGAGTTACTGATTTTGCACTAGTCTAAACAGCTGCCAAGTCCTAAAGCTTTAAAGTTGTATCTCCACTTGGCTAGTCTGATTTCTCAGCAGAGTGGAAGCAAGCAAATACATACACATCTTCCAGCTTTCCCTTGCTTTCCAACACTGAGTCCGTGATTCTCCTTCCAAAAAGCAAAGCTGTCAGCAGCACTAGCTAGTAGCCATTGTGCTGTGTTTGAAACCTGCCTGTAGGATCTGTATCCTGATGATACTGCCTTAATCAGTTCTTGAAATGAGTTTGTGTGTTTGTCTTTGAGAGCTGTGTGGCTCCTTGATTAATTGATGGATGTTTAGACCAGCACTCTACCTACTATTGCAGAGCTTATGATGAAAATTCTCGAAGCATCTTGCCTTAACCTCCCAGATGCTCAGCACTTCTTCATGGGGTTTATATCCATGTAGAAATGAATTTGCTGAGACAAATGAATGCAGTTATTGACTGGAGCAGCCGTTACCTGCCGCTATTGAACAGTTAGGAGAGGGTTAAGAAGAAAACCTCTTCTGAGCCACTAGATTGGCCCCGACTAAGATGAATGTCTAATTCACTCCCAGCGTCCTTACTGCTGCCAGTAATAAAAAGCTTGCTTCACATATTCACCCCACTGCAGACGTTTCTCTTAAATTAAATATCAAGAGGACATATAATAGCACGATTCCACGCCAAGCCAATATTATCAGATTGATGTCAGCAGTGATAATAGAAGAAGGATAAGTTGATGAGATTTCATTTATTAAATAAAGTAAAGGGAATACACAGTGATAGAGAGGATTTGGTAACTCTTGGTGTGTCAAAATGCAGCGAGATCATGCTCGTTCTGTTTTAGCTCGTTCGCTGTTACTCAAGGAGTAGCAGAGAGAAGAATGCCCTTTGTTTCATTTTAAGAAAACCTCTTCCTTCTTTTCCAGACAAAGACCTGACTTAGGTCCCTCCATGGGAGGGGGAGAAGAAGATCTGAAATCATGGATTTCATGTGTACATAGCCTTCTGTCCCATTGCAGAGAAGCAGAAGTTTTTCCCCCCTATGATGGGGCAGGCACTACTAATGAGTTTTATTTCCAGGTTCATTCTTTTCTTTTTCCCACCAGTCATCTTTTCTCCTTTCCTCTTCCTTTAAACAGATGAGAGCATGTATCATTGGTTTCATCTTTCATATTCTGTATGTTCTGCATTTATTTCTGAGGTACTACCAGAGCTCAATTCCCATGCTTCCCTGTCCGTGGGTATTCTCCTAGCACTCCCACTCCAGCCCTTCTCTTTTTGCCTTTTTCCTAGCTGGTATAAATGAGCCTCCTGCATCTGTTTTCATAATAGCAGAAGCAATTGCAATGCATTTTATTTTAGACAGAGGCTAATTGCCTACCTTTCTTGGTGGTAACACATTATGCTTAAAACTGTGACCCATTTTAGGAGAAAGGTCAAAGCTTACCGTTCTCCTCTTTCTGTATTCAAACCTCATCCCTTCTCCACCATGTTCCTTTCCCCTCATTGTTTAAGAAATAATAATAAAACCCTCAAGCAATGAGGTGTTTACCAAGAGCCGTGCAGTAGAGTGTCCAGAAGGTTATCTTTTCTGAAGGTTAGTTATTAGTTGTTATTATAGCCTTGAGCTGGGCTGAGGTTGAAGGGAGATAGTTGACGAAGGTCTACCTCCTTTGGAAGTCAATGTACCATTGCTATCGGCCAAGATGTTTGTAGTTAGATGCTGGGTATGAGAACTAGTCTGTTGGACGTGGATGACTTGTGTGTTCCTGGACTCTGCAGGATGTGCTTCCTTGCGCTGAGCTGGCGTTTATTTTTGTCCCCTCGTTTCATAGATCACACTGCATGGTGGGGCGCAGGGACAGTTTTCTCCCGAGCAGCAGTCGCTTCCTGCTCCCAAGTGGAATGTCATTCTCAGCAGGATTTAACTGGTTTTGTTGGATTTCCAGTTCACTTATGAATGCACTCGTAAATTGGTTTGTGTGACTTGTATTGATAATTACCTCAGCCTCCTTTGTGTCACATTGATTAGTTTCTCTAAATCTCTTTTGAGAAGATGGTGCAATTGATGCATAACTAGAGTTTGAGATTTTATTTTGAAGACACAACAACTTAGTGATGCAAAGAGAATATTCTTGTTTCTGATTCTGGGTACTTGACGTTTCTGCCCAAGAAATCCTCTGTGTGGTGGGACGTGGCACGTGTGAACGCCGATTCAGGTACTTGGCACACGTGCCATTTTGTTCTCGTCGGTCCCGTGCCTCTGGTGGGCTTTAGGCAGTGATGTGTGCTCTGTAGGTGCTCACTTATCGCCACTTGGCTTTTAAATAGCCCTCTGTGCTGCGGGCGGGCAGCCAAGGGGTCCCCGGGGGCAGAGGGGCACGGACTTCGCACTGCTGTCTGAGCCCACAGGTAGCCCTCGCTCTGTAGTTACTCTCGGCAATGAAGGCCGATGCCACACAGGAGGGACAGTGAAGGAAAGCGTGGAAAAAGTCTCAGTGACAATAGCTCTCCATGCTGACAATGGCAACCTCAAGCATTCTATATATTTCTTCAAGATATTTGTGCTATATTGTTCAGTTGAGATGAATACAGACCATTTTGTGGCATGCTCTACCTTTTTCCTCTCCCAGCTCTCTGCATGAAAATTACAAAATGCCCTTCAGTTTAACATGGCTGAGTTTAAAAAAACTAATTTTAAAAGTCTTAACTTCTTCATTGAATTGAGGGATTTGGTGGTATTTCCTGACCTGGTATTGTTTGGTATCATTTCCACAGTCTCACTGATTTGATTAGAGTGATATTAAAGTTAGTGACAAAGCAAAATGCCAACATTATGAGTTTCTGAAGCTCTCTCTGGGTTCTTTTCTATTCCAAAATTTGAACATTTTTTGGAATATGGATTTTTAGAGGCTTTAAAGGTGATTTGCTGTAGAACATAGAAATTACAAATGCATGCTAGCCTCTAGGGACCATGTATGGAGTAGGCTTCTGAAAGCTGTAAGGTTAGAGAAGAGGTGGAAAAAGAAGTCTGTGTAGTATTTTGGTGGCTTCTGATCCAAATATCAGTATTTTAGAGTGTGGCTGTCATACTGTTACGGATAAATTCTTAGTCTCTCCATGTATGTTGGCAGAGTATGACTGAGGACTGAAAAAATATCATTTGGAGTATGTCTCAACTGAACTATTTTGAGGAAGCAATGAGGTTGCTGCTATGGAAAGGACAATTTCTTTTTTCTTCTTTTGTCCCTTCCACTTGCCTTCCTGAGCACCTTACAAAATAAGCGTGCTTTGGAAACTCGTATCTGTGCTCTCCAAAAAACTTTTAGATGATCTCGCTTTAAGATTTCGTGTTTCTTAGAAATCTGTTTCACCTGAGAGAATGAGACATGCCCAGGAATAGGTCATGTTTTCTTCCTGCCTGATTGTGAAGCCCTGTTGCTGGATGAGTGACTGTTGTTGTTCCTGTGGAAATTAATGTATCATAGCATGGCATTCGTGCCTGCTTGTAGCATCAGGTGCTTTGGAAATAAGAGGTGTATTTGATATTTGGGCACAGATCTTTTTTAGCACGTTGGGGCAGAAAATGCAAGGAATTAAATGGATTTGTGCTTTAGAAGGCAGCATCTGAGGGCTGCTACACTGAAGCATATGTTCTCTGGTAAAATGTACCGTGGCAATTGTGCTGCAAGTTCCTGCAATTTGTGTCTGCGTCTGTGCAGCTGATGGCACTGACACTGTTTTAGTGCCATTGTTGCTCGTATTGTTTTATAGTGACCTTCCCTTTACTGGCACTGTTGCTTATGATGTGCCATATGTACACACGCACATGATAGTATAAGAACATCGTCCCTAATTGTTCTGGGGTAGCTGTCATTGCCACTTATGGTGTACGAGTACTAATTGCTTCAGAAATGCGAAGAAACAGATATCTGGTCTTTCTATTATTCCCTGTTTTTTCTTAATCACTAGGAGAATTACAGTGCTTCCAACCATGTTGGATTTTTTTGAAGTGCTTAAATAGATGAGAATTCAATAGATGGAGGTAGCTCATTCAACAAGTCCATTCAGTTCCCTGTCAGCCTGTAACAGATCTAGTGCAGGCCCAGCCAGGATTCCTGAGTTCTGCCAAAGATTTCCAATGTGGCTTGGGGAAATCATTGAACCTCTCAGAATCGATTTTTCCTAACTGCAGAGGAGATACGATGTTTTATCTATGGGTAAGAGCCTCCCACACCGACCTAGAAAGAATGTGTTCCTTCTTTCTGCTTAGTACTCTGGGTTTTTCAGCTGAAAGATACTGTTGGTCATTTAACCCACTTTGGTGATTGCGGTTCCTACCGGTTTCTTTATGTTTTAGGGCTGGGTGATTCCGACACAAGATTAGTGTGTGTGCCACTAGTAATGTGGTAGTAAGTGGGTGAAAGCTCCCCTTCTCACATCTTTCTGTTCTTGTTTTCCCTGCAGGAGGAGGAACACCGATCCTGTCTGCGCAAGTCTGCAGTCTGAAATTCTGAAGTGCTACCAAGAAAACAAACGCGAAGTGCTCAAATGCTCGGAGCTGGCTAAGCAGTATCAGCGCTGCGTTAGTGCAGCTCAGAAGGTAACAAAAGCTTCCCTGTCATACTTGCTGGCTTTGCTGACTTGTTTTGCATGGTGTTTTCTTCTGGGAAATGTCTCTGAGATCTGTGGTATCTGTCGGTCAAACTGCAGTGTTCATAGGAGACAAATTTTTCCTCGGGATCCATTTTCGCACATTCACATTCATTCCATGTTTCCCAGTCACGCTGTGGTATGTCCCAGCTTCACTCCCGTCAGTGGGTTCTGTGGTACTGAGCTGCTACCAAAACATTAGCGCTGATGCTCCTAGGTTTCAGTCGGTCACAATGATTTTCCCAAGTTTTGCCGCCTTGGATGCTGCGCTCTACAAATGTTAGGCAAATCCATTTTGCCAGTGTTGGCAAAATTTTGAACTGGCTCTAAACATCCTTGCTCCCATTATGGGACCTCACAATTGGAGATCTCTCTTCCTTTCATGGCTGCATGAGGAAAGCTTCTTTACTGGGGAAAGCTGCTGCCTCTTGAGGGAACTCCACGCTCCTAAACGCTGTTTGTCTTGTGCAGAGGTCCAGCAAGGCTATCGCTCTGCCTTCACAAATGCAGAGCCATACTAGCTTTGTTGATGCCTTAGGACAGTGACTGCTCAGCACCTTGGAAAAATCTGTGGCTATTAAAACAAGTGAAGGAGAAAGGAAAAATTAAGTATTTGAGTGTTACAACTAGGATATGGTCTTGGGAAAAGTGCGTGGTAAGACAAGGTGCTGCTTGGGATGTCTGGAGTGTAAAGGATGCTGTTCCCCATGTGAGAATTCAGTTAGCTGTCCCTCAAGGGCAGACTTTTTTTAGGTTAAAAAAAAAAAAATCTCCAAAGGGTGTTGAGACTATAGTAAGGTGGATTTGGGGAAAGGGTAGAGCCTTCTGGGAATAGAAAACTGAGACTCCTCTCTTGGGATTATTAATATGAAGGCAGGGGGTGGAGGGAGGTGGAGATCTCATAGAAGCAGTCTTCCTGTGTTGCGTTAGCATTGTGAGGGGAAGCGGTATGCCTGATTTAAGTATAACATGAAACAAGCTGCCAGCCGGCTCCCAGAAGAAGCCCGACAGAAGGAGATGGGAAAATTGTCAGGATATATTAGACCAAATGTTGTTGCTAGTCCTGGTGGAATTTTTTTCCTTCCTGTTTACAAAGAAGGTCTTTGAATGTCTGCAAATCAGCAAGGTTAAAGCTGCCAGGGAAAGGGCTTTTCTCTGATATCTTTAAAGTCCCCAGCTCCCAAAACGTGTGGTTTCTTTTTCTTTCTCAGCTTTAAAGTAAAGCGGTGCCTTTGCTGCTGCACAATCCGTGCCCTCTGTTGCTGTGTGCAGAGCACTGGCGCATCTACTGCCAGCCTCCGTTACCTGATGCTTCCTTCTTGCCTCCTGTAAATCAGGCTTGTAGCCTTTTCAGTGGAGTATATCTTTAGCAAATGCATTTACCAATACATCTTTATTGCATGCAGTGCGGGCGGAATGTGATTACCAAAGAAGACAGATTGCATTAAACTTCAGCATATTTGCAAGCTGCGGCTCCAAGCCGCCTGAGAAAGGGGCTGGGACGCTGCCAGCCCTGAGCCCCAGCCCGACATTATTAAAGAGTAAATTGGAAGCTAAATGACTGGTAACAGCAGAGGGCAGTGAAAGATCCTATTAACTTGGATCTTGTTTGGATTTGTGTGATTTTTTTTTTTTGATTTTTTGTTTTGTTTTGGTATGCTTTCTCTATAAACCAAAAACTGGGGGTGGTCTTGGTTCCCAGAGTGTTCAGTGAACTTCAGAATTTTTTCCGCCCTTCTTTTGGAAACTTCCTGGCAGGAGCAGTGCATAGGACATTAACTTGCTGTGTAGATGATGACAGTATGATGGAGAATCTCCTTGCTCTGCTTTAAGAAGGGGCAAGAGATACTAAGGCACAGGTAACCGAACCTTGCAGCTAGATGTAGGCACTAAAGGGTTCTGCAAGTGCAAATTCAAATGAGACTTGTGCATCCCAGGACAGCTCGAGCCCTGAGAATTTGCCTTACTGCTCTTACCGAGTCCTCTGACTCGTGAGATATATATGTAGCAATCGCAAGCTGTTGTGTTTTTTCATGAAGGACTATAAAACTCCCTCCTCCCTTCCCCATTTAAGCTGTTATTTTTCTTTAGGTTTAAATTAGCATCTTCTACCAAATGGCTTTCTGTCTCACGCATTCCTCATTCAGGAAATTCGGGTTGGAGGAATGTGGGAAAGAGGGGTCAGAATCTCTTGATATTTTTTCTTTTTTCTTTTTTTTTAACATGATTTGTTTGCCAGTATAGGAGGATGTTGTAATCAAAGCTGGATGTGGGACTTCAGCTCACTTGCACACTGGTGATTTGTTCTTCTGCTTTTTACTGAAGATTTTATAAGGCTTGGTGAATATTCTTTAATGAAGCATCTGGTTCTCTGCGAGTTCTTTTTGATGGCTGGTTAAATGTCTCCAAGGCATGGTATACATTAGACTCACAGAAAGCAAGCTCTAGATTTCTGGACTGAAAATTACAGTTTACAGTGGATTACTGTAATTCGTGGCATCTTCCCCCTTACTGTGCTGCTTTGAGGCCATTCCTTTGGGCACCCATTTCCCTTTGCCTATTGCTGCGCACATTTCTGATCCAGGAGGTGAGATGTACCCTCAATTACTCTGCCCCACAGACAGATGTATCAGGAAATAATTTCAGGAGTTTGGAAATTTATTTTCTGCTCACATTTCCTGAACAGGTTACTCTGCTGTAGTGCGTGATAAAGACGTAAATGCTGTTACCTGTTCTGTATGTTTTCTGGTCATCGGGGCTTCCTTTGTAGTCGAGGGAGAGAAATAGGCACAGCTGGAGCACGGCGCGTCGGATCCTAAAACAGCCATGTAAAATAGGTCAGTTGAATTGCCATCCATGGGTGAGTATGTCTCTGCTGTGTGGGAGGCACGCCCAGACCATAAACTCCAAAGTTAGCACATATAGTTGGATGTTACTAGAGTTATGGGAGCAGGATCCTCTTCTGGTTGCAGCTAGCGTGCTCTCAACTTGCTCTGGCTAACCTGCTTGCTAGCTTTGCTGTTTATGCTGTCTTGAATGTTAAATTTTGCTTGTGTTGTCGTGGGCTCGCTGCAGCGGCATCAGCCAGCTTGGGCTCTGGGTTGCTCTCTGAATCCCGAGCTTTGCTTATATTGTAGCCATCTGACTTTCGAGTATGTTACTGTAATGTCTCCTGTTTAATTTAGGAGTGTTTTATCTTTACTGGTGGTCTGTTTTCATGGCTCTGCAGAACTTCAGCTACAGCGTAAGAAGCGCTAGTTTTAAATCTAATAAAAGCTGGGATAATGGGACAGCTGAGGGAGGGGCAGTTCCCATTGTGTCTTTTAAAATTGCCTGTAGTTTATTGACCGCAAGTTTCACCAAGAGCTACTGCTGCCGTTAGATAATGAGAATTGAAAATTGCTGCTGCTGTTTCCCCGAGGTTTTATCTTGTGCCAACGAGAAGAGGGTGTGGAAGGAAAAGGAGAGTGGGCAGTGGAAATCTGCGTAATTTCTTATTTTGAGCCCAGATGGAAGGGAAAAACAAATTATTTTTTTGAAGTCTGAGTCCTGTTACTGAATTGCTCCCCCACCCTGCAAATGTGCACTCACATGCAAGCTTTTTAGAGTATTTGTGACCCCCTTCTGCTTCTTCTACGTCCTGTTCACACCAGAAGGCAAATCTGAATTTCCATAGAATTTTAGTTGGTTAATTTGTTATGTAATTGGTAGTTATACACAGGAATCTCCGACCAGCTGCCACTTGAAAAATGTGGCCTCTGGTGACCACGTATTAACGTGATTTGAGATTTTGAACAGTGCTGCTGCTTGCAACTGTGTGCGAAGAGATGTCTGCTAGCAAAGAGCATGTATCCCCTTTTTTCCAAGTGTTCTCTGGATGTCTCTAGGTGCCTGTCTTTCGCAGAGGGACCAAGGTGAAATCTTTGCGCTCTAGCTCCTGGCCAAACCAAGTTATAAAGAGCTGCATACTCAGACACATGTATTCCCTTGTCAGTAGGAGGTGTATACGTTGAGCTAGGAGCCGTTCATAATTCCACACTTTTTCTCCCTGTTCTACATCCAGCTTCTCACAAGTCTGCTATTCATAACAGACAAAGGTAAACCTACTTCTATCAAGGCTTTAGGGCTTGTCTACATAAGGAAATTACAGTGCAATAAACTGGTGAGCGAGTTTATTGTGCAGCAACTTCTCTGTATACGAACATTCTTGGTTTGTAATGGAAGTGCAGGGAAAATTCACCCTCGTTTGCTGTGAGTCACTCTGCTATGCAAACAAGCCCTGGCAAAACACTGACTAGATTCCAGCGGAGGTAGACTTCTAACGTAACCTTGAGTCTGCTGCATTCTCCTTTACCCTTGACTGTAACAAAAAGGAATGTGGTCCATTTACTGCTCCTACTTTTCCAAGTGATCCCTGTGAAAGCCTGTTTCCCGTTTAACACATGCAGCAGAGCATTGCAACTCTGCCTGAAGTTTACTTCTAACCTGTGGGCAGTGACCTAGATGACTGTTGCTGAGAAGATGCAGCAGATAGTCATGCAGCGTCCCATCCTGATGGAGCAGTTTCGCTCAAGCATTTTGGAGCCTGCTGGAGCGTGGCCTGCTGGGAGCTGGTGTTTCCACAGCCTGAACCTCTGCTGAAGGTAATCAGCTGCCGGAGACAGTGGATGCCACAGGCTGTGCTGCAGGTATCTGATCCGTCAGGTGTCATTAGACCCTTGTTACGGAGTTGTTTCCATTCTGATGGATTGCAGAGTGCTTTATGGATTGCTTTATGTATGTATTGAGGTAGAGACCAGTGGTCAGTGTGCGTGACGGGGGGAACTTTGTCCAGGTACAGTGAGGTGAATATCCGTACTTGAGAAATGCCGGGATCCTGCCTCCCTCCCCGAGGTTCTGCAGAGGTAGATCTTAGCTGTTGAAGTCTCATAGAGAAGATAGAAATATATCCCAAGGTATGCTACTTTAAATACAGTATATCTAGCTTGGAAGACTTAAGGGTTGTTTGAACTTTCTGAAATTCAACTTCGTGGTTTGAGATAAATCTGTGTATTTCGTATCTGGAGCGTGATACACCCAGCCATCCTCAGCCAGGTCTATGCCTGCCCTGCCCCTCATCTGTCTGTCCTTGTTCAAAGCAAATGTATCTGTAAAGTGGTTTTCTTGCTTTCTCTGTAAAGTCAATTCTCTTTTTTAATCTTTCTCTCTCCCAACCTTTATTTGTGCAAATGCTGTGGTGATAACACTATCGGAGGAGTTTATGACTCAATAAATGGCCCCCACAAGGGAATCAGTGGAGAGGCCGCAAGCTGCAGGCAGCTGCTGTTTATTTAGTCATAAACAGAGGAGAGCAGCATTGGATTAACTGTACCCAAGCATCCCCTGACCTGTTATTTGCAAAGGTGAAAATGATCCATATTTTGCTTCTATTTATAAAGGATGGAAACTGTTATTGTTTTGATTTTTTTTTAATTTTTTTTTTAAGGCAGCAGTTCTGGTTCTGGTGAGTCTTTGGTCCTTACACCTTTCCTATCCCCCAGAGTTCATCAGTTGATAAACTAAAATTATAGAGCTGCCTGAGAGGACATAAACCGCCATCTTAATATATGAGGCATGTCCCAGAATAAAATGCTGGCCTACTTAAAATGGAAATGGCTGCTGCATATACCCGCTATTCGTGAAACTGGAGGCATAAGTTCTTTATTTGCTCTGTATCTCAGCACTTCACAGAGCCCTGATGCTCCCCACAGCCTGGCATGTCGTCAGCACTTATTAACCCAACTACCTTTCTCCCGCTGCTGTTTGCCCAAACATAAAAATAAAGTCCAAACATGACACACTCTGGAGTTTGCCATTTTCAAAGAAAACAAGAGCATAAATAAGCTAAAAACTTTTTTTTTTTTTTTTGCCCAGTGGGCTGTGCTTCAGGGCCCCTCTTCCAGAGGTATTTCGTCCATACCCTGCATCTTCCTTTTCTCTCAAGTTCTAGTAGCCATTGCCTGGTCTGGAAGGAGGACTTCCTGACCCCATCTCTCTTCTCTGAAACAATCTATTGTCTAACAATCTAACCATCAGTCCATGTGTATTTATTTTTGGCTCTGTTTCTTGCTTTTTGTTGTTTTGTTTTGTTTTCACGTTGTTGCAGTGAGGCAGAATTGCCTTTGGGTCTAATTTCTCACTTAATGGTTCTGATCTCAGATATACTTACAGGTAGAGTTAATCTAAATGTGCATGTTTCACAGCTGGTTTTGAAAGAAACTTTGTTAAAAGAGGGAAAGAAGTCAGAACATTATTACAATTTCTGAAGTTGGGCTATATGGCATCTCGTTACATTTAAAATGTGGTCTATGCTACAGCTCTTTTTGATTTAAAACTTAGTTTGCCTGAATCTGTTTAAAAGCAGCCTGAAAAATATTCTGTAATAAAAATAGTGTAAGAGCTAGCCAGTCAGGAACAAGAAGTCATAGCTGACTTTATGTGGCGTGGTCTTTGAGTGGGTGAATCTGAAAACGTTCATCTGAAGTTGGGTATCAAAATTTCAAGCAAAGTACGGCCAAGCACTATCAGAAAAGGAATGTGTTTCTCTGACGTATTCCCTCTTTAAAATTTATTTCTTTATTAGCTTAAATAAATGGGACCTACATGGATCTACTTTATCTAACAAGTTTCCCAGATTCTGAGCTCTCTGTATGCTGTGTTAGGCAGTGTTTTCCTGAGAACTGTAGCCTGTTTGCAGCCGGGCTTATCTACTATGGGAAATAGTTGCTTGGGGGTGAGAGTGTTGTGATACATCATGCTGTTTTAATGCCAGATTTTTTCACAAAAGATTTGTAGCACTGTGTTGGCAAGTTGGGAGTGGAAATTCTTACTCAGATTAATTCTGGGAGACTGATGACCAAGCAGTCTTGGACAGAAAGAAGTTGATTTCCAATTTTTAAACTATGTGTTTTGCTGCTGAAGTTAGATTGAAACAGATCCACAAAAATTGCTGTCGATAGCAACTGCTGGTTAGAAGCACAAGGTCAATGGTCAAATGCCTTCAGACGCCCAAGAAATTCCAAAATAGCCCCGACTTCCATAACTTCGATGCTAATGTTAGATCCATTCTCTGACAACTTGGCTATAACTTGGGAAATTGTATCCGTGATGCCAAAGTCCTCGTGACAAACTGGGGAAACCAAAGATTTGTTATGCTTGTTGTTGGTCTTAGTCTGTGCAGGAAGGTCTCCTGCTACATGCAGTTCGCAGATTTCACACACCATCCATCAGCGGTTTTATTAGCAGCTCCTGGGGCTGAATACCTTGAGGGCTAATAGGATTTACTGCCTTCACCAATCAGTTGGATCTGTCTGTGTAGCATGTACAGGGGTTATTCTGGTGGCACTGGTCCTAATCAAGTGGAAGGTTGCTACCAAGCAAGCAAGACTGCTTCACCCAGACCTTCTCTGCAGTGCCAAAGAGAACTTGGGAAGCTAATGACACCATGTGAGCCCTCTTATTAGTAGGAAGCCAATCCTTTTCTCGTCAAAGCAGTGGCACGTTGGAGGAGAAGGCCTGGGGAAGTTGTCCTGATGCTGCTTGCTTGCATTTGTTCTCACAGAGCATCTCTGTCCAAGGCTGTGGAGCGTTTGTTTGTTACAAAATCTAAACTTTGTGGGGAGGGTTCTTTCGGAATCATGCCTGCATTAGCTGTGGTTTCCATCCCGTTGTGGCACTGTCTCTCTGCCCAACAGGCCTTCTTTGCCTGGAGGTGTTACCTGCTATGCGTGGAATGCTTCCAAAGCAATTTAAAGCTGTCAGTCCTAGCTAGACTTTCTCAGGCTAGTGTAAGTAATGTTACTGGATTTCAGTGCTTCAGATACAGGAACAAGATGTGTTGAAGACAGCGCATTACAGTGATCTGCGTATTGTGCTAGAGTTAGCTCTGCTGCTGATACTTTGATCTGTTGGCAAGAAACATTCCAGGTTCTAACATCTTTTTTGGTTGGAGGCCTTTGTGGGGGCCTTTAGGAGTTGGGGAAAGGCTCTCAGACCTCTGTCAGCATTCACAGAAACTGTCCAGAAAACCACCACCTGTTAGAATTAGGATTTGTTACCTTTGTAATGTGAGGGAAGCAGCTAGTGAAGTCTTGAGTTAGGGTGGTGTTGCAACATCCAGTGTATTTTGTTTCTGAAGTTGGAAAAGTGTGCTGCTCTGCTGTGTTAAGCCTGAATGTATCCAGAAATGCAGACCGAATTATTTTGACAATGTGTTCGCTCTTTGTCCCTGCTGAATGCCTGTTTGTCCTGTGTAAGTGGATTTCAGGATCAGCCAACCTCCAGCTCTGAATTAGTCTAATAAGGTACGGGAGGTAGGGTTTAAAGGTCATTTTGCAAGCAGCTGGCTCCCTGCATATATTAGGGGGAATGATTTTTAAAATAATGCTATTGGAAAGCTGTTGATTTAACTTTTCAAATATCTGTACTCTGTAAAATCTCAGCTCTTCTGCCTCTGTCCTTCAAGCTCTCTGCTTGCCCTCTGCCTGCTTATCTTTCTGTCATTTCCGATTACCTCTACCCATCTGCCTCTGCATCCTCTCCCACTCAGTTTATCAGTCCACGTTTGCTGCCCACAAGGACCGGGTTTATTTTTCTGTGCAGATCATCTGTTGGGTTACTTCACTGAGCTGTGTAACAGAAAGATAACGGTTACTTGGTTCAGTCTGTTAGTAAAGCATTATTATGTTGTTCCTTTACTGGGGGACTGGGAGCTCTGCACAACATCCACTACATCTGCAGTCATTTTGTGTGTTTGCATGTACCTAGGTCCCTTCTGAGAATCAATTTAACATTGGTTAAAGATGATCAGGAGATTTATATTTTATTTTTTTGACTCCTGAACAGGTTAGTCTATGCACAGTGATCATTCCAGCTTTCTCTCTGGGGAGTGTGTCTCAATCCTTACCTGTCTGAATGTTTCATATGGAAATGGAGAATCTCTTTCTTCATTGACTTGTTCTCTGGATTCCTCTTTGAGTTTCCAGCAAAGGGGATTCCAAGCATTCTGGTGATTTTTATGCTGTGGACATGCTGCCCCAGGCCCTGTTAGCAGGAACAGCTGAGAGCTTTTACCTTCAGTAGTGCTAGAGGTGGCCTACTTCGGGTTACCATCATTGAACAAGCTCTGTAAGATTGCTGGGCTCTAGGATGCTGGTGGTACCATGTAACTTCTGGGACATCACAGCTGTGTATCGTCTGTTAGCGCCAAGCCTAAGTGTGCTCAGGAGTATCCTGAAGCTCAAAAGGTCTTCTCAAGTCTTGTTAGAAGTACACAGCCATTGAAAAACGCATTGGACACAGTGAATCAGGTGGGATTCTTCCCAGCTGTGTGCACCACGAGCTGATATGGTGAAGGCACTGTGGTAGGGCTGGGGTGCACTGGAGAACGTTTGTGGAGAGCTTGCGCTGCACCCGTGGCTGCCTTATTGTTCTGCAAAAGCCAAGCTTAAAGCGTCTGTCCAGACTCCAGACTGACCTCTCTGGAGCAGAAGCAGGTTTGTTGCTGAGCGTACACCAGATGTAATGTTCCCATAAACTCTCCTCTTCCCAGACTTTACCAAAAGTCTGAGGCACATGGGATACCACTTTGTTCAAGAAGAATAAGCACTTTGGAAGCTATTAGATGTGAACCTTTTACTCTGCTCCAGCTTGTGCTGATGTGGGGGTTGTTTGCACACAAAGCTATGGCATGAACTTGAGATCTCAAGTTCCTTGTTTAATGCAGTATCAAATATGTGCTGGCTGGGAGATGAGCAAGAGGGATCCCAGGCTGCCTGAGACACAGTTCCTAGTGCTTTATTTTGCTGAGCCTTCACATTTGCTGCAACAGAGCCCCATAAAATGCAAGGCAGTCTCTCCAATCATGTAGGTGTATTAGCAGGTTTCTTGCACTGATGGATTAAAGCCAGACTGTGCTCAGTAAATGTGGATAAATAATAAAAGGTGAGATTGTGTGCAGTGATCCCAGGTCTCCTTCCTCCAGCTGCCACCTTCTGCCTGTTTGCCGGGCACCTTTGCACACGCAAACGGCTTTGCTTGAGAGAACAGGCTATGCACTATTTTCTGACACAGCCAAAGGTGACTGATACAAAGCCAAAGGAGAGCTGCTCTCTCAGGGACTGAAATGTCAACAAAGATGTTGTAGTGCCTTACGGGGCCCCGACTTGCTTTTGTATGAAAACTGAACAGATGTGGGAAGGTCAGGAGCTTTGCCGTATACAGAGCAGCCCCTGGAGAGCAGGGTAGAGCCTGCTCAAGTGTCACAGGTTGTCGTGGGGTTAACGTGCCAGCACTTCCCCTCAATGTATGGCTGGCTGTTCTGTTCCCCTGCAGCCGTGTCTGGATTTTTACCCTAAGAAAAGGGGACTCATGTAACCACGTTGTGTGTCGGTGAGCGTGGTTTTTGTCCCGCTCTCTGCTTGCTCTGAACCTGCTGGTGGGTTGCGGTGATGTTCCTCAGAAGGCACAAAGGCTCTAAAGTAATAAGTTCCTCTATATCTTGTGAAAGCAGGCAATTAGGTGGAGGAAAGGGACCCCAGTGGTGCTTGTGCAGGGGGAATTGTATCGACTCACCCTTTATTAGACGTCCGTTTGGTCACAGAGGAACTTAACTTTGAGACATGAATCTGGAGGAATCCAAGTGACATCAGTTCTGCTGTTTGTGAAATGCCTTATTTCTGCTTTAGGACTGGCTTGCCTAAATGTTTGGGGGCTGACTTGCACGTACCCCTGTAATCGGCTTCACTGGAGGGGCTCAGCAAAGGTGGCACCGTAGCAAATGAGAAGAGAGAGCAGCCTTGTTTTTAGGAATTGTCATTTGGAATAAACCTTCTCTGTCCATGTAATAATTTCCTTGTTCGCTTTTGAGAAATGGAAGCAAACTTCTTGTTGTGAGAGAGGGCTATGGAGAGGGCCCAGCCTTAGTTAATAGCCTGATCGTTTAATACATGTTCACTTTTTTTAGGATGAGATAAGTATTGGGTGTGAGCAACCTGGAAGAAGAAGAGAGCTCATGGGAGCAAGACCACAAGCTGCTTTAAACCCTGCACATCTTTCTGTGCTGTCCAGTCAAATGTTTCACTTGGGAACCATTGGCTTGGGAAAGGTAGGCTCCGGACCAGAGCCTAGCTGGCCTGAGCACCTTCTCCTGCAGATCACCAAAACCTATGCTTAGTTGTCAGCTTCTTGGTATCTTGTTTGTGCTGCTGCATTTTGAGGCAGGACAGCCGTTGAGGTGGGGGAAGAGGAATGGTGAGTCCAAGGCCCAGAGCAACAGACAGCTGTGAGTGAAATAGCCCAAGACTGGTCAGCTCTTGGGTGGGCGCTCAGGGTGGCCGTTGGCTGTGACATGGATGGCTATCATGTCTAGCAGTCATTGTTCAGAACTTGGTGACAGGGTTGATGACTTCCGACCATCTTTTTCAGTCCCCGCTGGTCACACTTGTCCATCTGTCGTTAAGCGCACTTTGGCGTGTCCGACCGGAGCTTACTGCAGAGCTTAATGGGAGTGGGGAGCAGCAGTTGTGGAGGGCAACCATTGAGGAACTGGTCGTGTCAGCAGGTCTGCATGTGGGCTTTGGACAGTATAACAGGGAATCGTGTTTATAGAGTTTTCACAGCCCCTGTGAGTACAATGATAGGCTTTGAAGCATAGTTTCTTCTGTGCTTCACTTTCCCACAAAATCTTCAGGCATGATCCATCAAGGAGTATGAAATACATTTAAAATCCCACTGCTGCCTTTTTCGCACAGTCAGCAGGGTTGTGCTTTCTTCTCTGGTGTAGTGTTGTTTGCTGTTGAGAATAAGCGGTCTCTTTTCTTGTGATTCCTTACCTCTCTTTGGGACGTGATGCCATCAAGAAAACCAGCTGTTCTAATCTGAGAGTCTGCCTCTGCCTTCATGCTCTCTCGTTGATTGCGTTGAATCAGTGAATTGTTGCAGTACTATAGAAAAAGGGGGGGTGTGAAGAAATGAAGAGTGAGATCACACAGCAGAAGTATATAGGAGAGGATTCGTATCCTGCCACTGTTCACAGTGGCTGTATCTGGAACCAGATCTACTATAATAATAGCAATCCCCTCATAGAAACTTGAATCTCAGATCCAAATTCTTGCATCAGTAAGTTGTGGGATCTGAGAGATCCCACGTGGAGAAGAGAGCAATCTGAGCACCTGGGGAGACCTCACAGCAAGTCTGGTCTGCTCCCGCTGGGAAGATGGTGGCTTTGATAGGTGTTATGGAAAAAATTATTTAAAAGAGCAGAAGTAAGCAAGATAATCCCTGGATTATCAGGCAGCTGTGGCAGAAGGATGTGGTACAAAACATTCTTCTGGTAAATACTGCAAATTGGAGTTCTGGCTCTCTTAGTTATCTTGAACTGCTGTCTCAAACCTTTGTCAACGTGGGCTTTTTGCCTGGGACTCAGGTTCAATGGCATCTCTGTTCAGGCAAGAAAACTGCCAGGTTGTGCTTTGACTTTGGTTCCAGCTGTTCAGGGCAAAAAGCTTTCACTGCTGCTATGAAAAGCTTTTCTTAAGGGACAACATAAAGCAGTAGAAGTGTTGTGGTGCTTGAAGGCAGAAGTAGGCATCCTCCCTTGAGAAGCGTCTTCCAAAGCACAGCAGTCTAGTACACTGTCATGTGGATAAAAGGTTATAAGGGTTGTGCATTAATCTGTGGCTGTCTGCAATTAATCTCTCCGGTAGTTTTGAATCTGACTGATGTTTGGATGCACCAGTCAGGTATGTAGAGGAATTTCTTCAGTAGCTCTGAACTGCTCCACAAGCCTCTAGGCTGTAACTGTGCATCTGGGTCCTGCCTGCTCTTTCTCATCATACTTGGTTCTTGTTCCATCTTTGTTCTTGCTTCGCTCTCTCGTAGTGCTTGTCTTGGCTTTCATCAGCCTCGGTTTGTACTTGAGCACGGTACCTGGCTGCTCTTCCACCCTGACAGCAGGATGGTAAGCTGATGCCATACTGCATGTTACACCTCAATCAAGCTTGCATTCTTCCTGATAATTGCTTTAGAATCAACAATTGGAAGTGTTTCTTGATCTTGGCACAAATTTCTCTAGTGCCCCTGAAGTTTTGACAGGCTTCTTTAATTGCATGTTGTAGAGCTGTAAGAACCTGTCCTGATTTCTGACTTGGGATTTATTATTTGCAAGTTTACTTTTACATATGCACTTGATTATCTTTTTTTTTAAGGCTTTCAAAACTATTTCCCTGAGGTTAACTACTTGGAATAATTGTCTTTAGCTTAAAACCACCAGAAGTTTGCCATTCCTATTGGTCAGGCTCTAGAAAAGTGCATCATTGAGGAACCCCTATTTTGACCCACTGGCACTAGAATGGGGTGCTGCATAGCACTGCCAAGTTATTTTCTCTGTGGTATTTGCAGATTGTTTTGGGGTGTGCTGAATTCAAGTCTGCTAGGAATGCCGTGCTAGCACTGGAGTCTCCATTAGTCCAGGACAGTGCATAGCAAATGTTCAAGCTATAGGCAAGGGTAGATTGTTCTAGGGATCTTCTGCGACCTTCTGTGATTGAAACTCCAACTGTGGGTATTTTACATATATTCTAAACTGTGACTGTGGTATGCTGCGAGTGAGTGATCTCTTCTGCACTACCTCGTATGAGTAGCTCTGGCCACCCATAGAATTTTTCTTTTAGTATGCGCACGAAAGCTAGACATATGCTATTGCCTATTTTTGCTGCTTCGTCCTCCTCCTGTCTCTTTATTTACTCACCTCTTTCTAGAGGCTGGGCTCAGATTTTTCCTTTCCCTCTGTCATTTTTTCACCTGCTTCCTTCCAGTGTCTCTGCACCCTCTCCTCTCCTCCCTCTCTTCTCTCTTCTGTCCCCTTTGTTTGCATTCCTTTCATTTTAAAGTCTGTATCGGAGCTGACACCAGACTGCCTATTCCCTGCAGCACTGAACTGGCGGTTTGGAAAAAGGAGGCTGCAGTTCCCTTGGGGGGCAAGACAGAGTTCAGTATCTGTCTTATTTTAAATATGCATCTTAACATGGCTGATCAGAGGAGCAGAGAAATCTTTGGGCTCTGAGTACTGGAAGCTCATAAAGACATAGCATAACCCTCCGCATCCCCCTGTGCCCCTCACTGAACATGAAAGCTGCTTGGCGCCGGGGAGATTGGCTCCAGGAAACATGGGTGGGATTGAGAGTCTCAGGCAGAGGAGGGTAGAATGGTGTGCATGCTTGTGTAAGCACCACACCTTCTTTTTCTGCTTCAGCTTCTTTCTCATCCTGTCACATTTAAACACTTTTTTAACCCTGAAGAATCCCGAAGTACATTCCCTAACTACACAGCAACGTTGCAGGATGCTGTTTGCCTTGGGCAAGTGAAACATTGATCACTGATCATCTTGCTCTTACGGTAAGGAGACAAGCTGGGGTATCCCTGTTCCATGTTCTTACCACAACCAGCGTCATGGCAAGATACAAGAGATGGATTTGCTGGTTTCCCACTATGAGTAGCAACTCTGCTAAGGCAGGCTATGTACCTAGCTGGTGTATTTCCTAAATGGTTTTGCTGTGCAACCCGAGCTGCTAGCATCTGTTCAGGCAGCACTGCGACATACTCACCTAAAGAGCGAAATAAAAAGCGGGTGCTTAACGGTTCAGCAGCTCTCACCAGCAGATCAGGATCAGAAGTGAGGGATAGCGTACTGAATTAAAGCTGCAGTCGTAATATTAGTTTGGACCAAATGCATGTAGTTAGAAACATGGGAAGGTCACCTCCTTTGGAAACCTGCTACCATGTTACTGTCTGTGTCACAGGCTACTTTGGTTTAGCATAGACACAGGCTAAGAACTGCTTTCTGCAACGTGTTGGAGCTTCCCGATTCTTCAAGGGATCAGATCCAGTCTGCATTGCTGAGGGTGTTCAAGGTGATTGCAGCAAGAAGTGTGGGAGAGGCTGCAAGCTCATCCTCTTCATGTTTTCTTTTAGTGTCATTGACTGGTGAGGAGCCTAACCCTTGGAGGAGATACCTGACAGCATCAGGACTCGATACCAGATGATCATCAACTGGAGAAATACAATGACCATGCTCAGAATAGGTTATATAGGTTCTGCTCTGGAGAGAGAAGAAATATGCACATTGAGGAGGCTGCATCTCAGTTCTTCAGAAATGCTCTAATAAAGCTGGAGTAACAAACCCTTTTGATTGGAGAAAAAGTCCTCTTGTAGGATCACAGTGTTTGTTTTGACTTCCCTTTTACTTAAGGAAAAAAGTAGTAGTTAAGACTTTCCTCTTGGAGACTGGTTTACATTAGTGAAATGATTTGCGTGAATGATAAAAGAATTGAGTGCTGGGGTGGATGGATTTGGCTTTGTTCTGATTCTGCCTTTTTTTGCCAAAGGATCCGTGGTTTTTGGACTGTGACGAGGTGTGTTCGGTTGCTGTCCTTGTAACAGTTTGCTCAGTATTTGTGGAAGAGGTTGTGCATTTGAAGTGGGTGGGGAATGGAAACAAGAGCTGGCACCGTGCAGCCGATTTCTTCTCTGCAGTGCTACACGTTCAGTTGTCAATTTTTCCTCTACTTTCTAAAAATTTTTAGTTTCGTGTTTTAAAATAGCTAGTAGAGAAAGAGGATTCATTGCCTGCGAGAAGGATTGCTGGAGCCAGGTGGCAGAGAGACCTTCCCCAGCTGCGTTCTTTCAGCTCCTTCATGCCCTGAAGATGGCTCTGCTGGAGCTTTGAGCCCCCTGGATGTGTCTATCTGTCTGTCCCCCATCCTGACATACAGCCTTGTGCACACCATTGCTCAGACGCTGCAATCCTGGCTTGGCATTGTTCTTCCTCTTAGACCTTTCCTGAACAGTTGAGCCGCTCCTTACAGACTGTCAATTTTTCTGAAAAATGGCATACCACCACATTCTTACCAGAGACTGTATGTCTTACCAGAGACTGTATACTGTATGTGGGGGAGCGCTGGATAACAGGGTGGTAAAACTGCGTGAGCTGTCTGCTCTAATGTTGCCACAGTTGCTGCAGTCATTGAGGCTGTGCCAGAGATAGGAGAATTCCTTGGGAAAGCAGACCAAGTGCTACAATTCTGGCATGATGGTATGTGACCTTGCTTGGGCTGTGGTGTGGAGGCGTTTCCAAAAAAGCAGTAGAAAGGGTATGTCCAAAGTCACTTTCACACGTAACTTACAGTATTCAGGATTTGACCCTGGCTCTCTAGAGGTAAAAGGCTGCTGTATTAATCCCCCCTATCTCTTGCCTAGTCTGAAAATCCAGGTACTTAGGAGCTGTTACTTGTATGACCTTCATGCATGAAGCAGTTTCTCTTTTAAAATGTTTTTTCCCCTTTATCAGTTATTCATTGAAGAGTCTCTTTGCATCTGTAGAATTTTGAAGGGTAGCTATTATTTTACCATTTTAATTTTCCCAGCTGTTCAAATAATTGTTTTAACCTCTCAGTGTCTGGAAATGCTTTTCACATTCCTGTTTGCTCTGCATTGTATTTCTTCGGTTTCATGTTTTAAATTACCAACAAACATTTTTCCCCATTCCAGATGGTTATTCTGTGAATTTCTTCTCTATGGCTTTAATGGTACATAGATCTGAACAAGACTCTGGGAGTAAGGAACTCATGAACGTCCACTCTGTGATACTGGCTCTCACCCCCTGCTTTTTGTCTGCCTCCTGCCCCAAGAGGAGCTCAGGACTCACAGATCCCATTAAGACCAGAACAAGCTGGGGTTATTCTGAAAGACCTCGCAGCTGACCTCTCCAGAGTTACATTTTGCTATATGCAGGGAAGGGCCTGTGATAGAGACAACAAAGCCCCCACACAATGCATCGTCTTCACACAGTTTCACAGGTATTAAAGTGAAAGCATTAAATCTGATAGTGGTTTCTCTAACCCCAACACAAGGCTGTGACAGCTGAGGACAAGGCAAAAGTTCCTGCTGGGGAGGCAGTCAATGCTAGCGTGGTGCGCCCAGCCCAGCGTGGTGCTCGGAGGGCTGCACCTTCTGTGTGCTGCCTGGGGCAAAACACTTCGTTTGGGTGTAGCTCGGGAGCAGCAGTCTCATTTCATACCATTGGTTTTCCAATGATTTTGTTTGATTTTTTTTTTCCTCTGAGTGTTTCTTTTCTTAAGCTTGTCTGTAGTGGTCTTGCCATAGGGACAGAGGTGGAATTTGAAATTAAGTAATTATATTGTGATGTTTTGGATACATTGCTATAGTTTCTCTTGCATGCTTTTCTCACGTGTTCAGAAAGTTTCAAAAGGTGATTTATATTTTATCAAACTAAGCATAAAACATCTGACTGCAAAACCTATCAATCTGATCCCATCT
Source organism: Anseranas semipalmata (assembly GCA_013399115.1). Taxonomy (NCBI): domain Eukaryota; kingdom Metazoa; phylum Chordata; class Aves; order Anseriformes; family Anseranatidae; genus Anseranas; species Anseranas semipalmata. The sequence goes on from VXAA01000406.1 coordinate 724,270, forward strand.
CTTTCTAGCCCTTTAATTAGGGAAGCCCTGCTGAAAAATGTACCCATCAGCTACTGAGAAATGGTGCATTCCTGGACCCTTGGTATAAATCTTGAGTTATCCAGGTGCCAAAATGCTGTCAGAACTGACAGATCTTAGAAAATACACCCACAGGCAGAACATTATCCATTATACTAGCACTGAGCAGTGGGCAGTAAGGAAAAATCAGCAGAGGATGTGTCTTTATCAACTTTAATTGGCTTTTCCCGTTGATAAAAATCAGGGTACTCGGCAAGGAAGAGAACCTATCTAGCAGTTTGATCTTTCCATCCCCGAGCTGAAGGGTGCAGTCCATCTCCACTGACGTGTGATGTGGACCTGTCTCAGCACAGCTCCTAGCAGTGCAGTGGAGCCTACAACCTGCAGAGAAGGCTGCCAGTCTGTCTGCGGTGAGTGACCGTGCTTAAACAAGCGTGAAGAACGAATTACTCTGGATAAGTTGGATTTCATCTGTGCTCTAGTTGCTTGAAATCTACTTTGAGAGAACCAAACTTAGTTAAACTTTTCTTTGGGTCCTGGTTTGTAAGAACTCCTGGATTGCGACTCGTTGGGCTCTGAAGTGAAGGATCTGGGTAATGGATGTTCTGCTACGAGGAGGAGACAGCGGACAAAGGGAAGCGGCAGCTTTGCAAGAGCTACTGGATATGGCATACGGGGAGGTTTGGGGAGCAGAACAAGCTTCTGCTGGGTCATTTCACACTGCAGGTTTATATGTGGCTTTGCATCAAAGACGGAGGAGTCAGCAGCTGTCTGGATTTCTCCTGGGAAAGTTATTCTGCAGCCTTGTTGCAGCATCTTCCATTTTCTGAACTATACAAAAATGTTTCAGTTTTTTTCCTTGGCACTGCTTTCGTCTATTGCTATTAGATTTATGAAAGTTTTATTAGAGTAAATAATACAGTAAAGATGATTGCAAATCTATTACTACACTAGTCTTTTTCTAGTTGATTAATGAGAGTGACTCATTTCTTTATTTATGATCAATTTGGCAGTATATAGCACTTGTCTTGCTAAATTCTGCAGGGTTTCTCAACATGGCTTTATTTTAAGTTTCTGTTCTGCTAAACCAAACTTGTCTGTCCTATTTTCCATAAATAATGGAAAACAGAAGTAAGTCCGTTTGAAAAAGATAGTTTACTAAGTGAACTTAATTGCAAAGGTTTCATTTCCACAGCACCCGGTGGCTGAAAAGCCAGACTGTAAGACCATCACAGGGCTGCAATCCAATAAATATCAGTTTAACCCTTGTATTTAAAACTTTTTTAAACCCAATTTTCAGACAAATGAAGGAACAATCCAGTGCCAAAGCCTGCTGCACAGAAAACCTTACTTCCATTGGCGTAGATCACTGTGATCTCCTAGAGCGCATCTGCCGTGCCATGGCAGCACAAGTCAGCATCCTGGAAGCGCTTGCCACCTAACCGTGGTGGTGCTGGGAAGCGAAGGTGCAGCAGCAGGGCAGGCTGTGTGCCTGGCACGTGTCTGGACTCTGGGCTGGCGTAGCTCCAGCACGCCTCCGTGCGCTCCCTGTGCTGTAGGCTTCCCCTTCCCGAGTGCAGCCTCTGCCCTTGCCTGGTTGCTGCAGTGCCCGGCACAGTAGGGTCCCTGTTGGGGTAGTTCTAGAGCCTGCCGCTGTGCAAGCTGTAAGAATATGATGGACCTTATGGAAAAAAAGTGTTAATTGTGTGTTTTTTCTTTTTTTTCCCCTTCCTTTTCCTAGCCATATGATAAGCAGCTACATAGTGACTTCTTGTGTTCAGGAGGTTTCTTTAGAAACTTGAAGCAAGTGGGAGGGAAGGATAACAAAGTCCATTCTGTTCCTCTAATTCAATCTGCCTATTTACAAGCCCAGCCCGTCAAGTATGTTGTCACTGTTCTTTGCAGCAAGAGGAAGACTGAAGCTTTAAAAGACTTCTGGAGAATATATACAAATCCATGTGAATAGCCTGAAACATCATAATTCACATGGTTTCCATGGATGCTGGCCATACCGTAGTTTGGGTGATTCTGTTGTACCGCTGCAAATGCCACAGCAGATTTACCAGGACGCTGTATTCCTGACTGCCGGCCCTAAACTCTTGTGTGGTGTCTCTGTCCGTTTTTAAACAGCTGTCGTGTACCTGTGTGAAAGAAGGGATTCCTGTGTGTGCAGCCCAAAGAGAGGATAAAGAACTGTAAGATTTATTATGCATTATAAAATAATAATTCCAGATGAAATATAACTGAGGAAAGAGATCGGGATTTTGACATCTTCTTTTCTGCGGTGGCAAACTAAGCACCCAGGATAGCATCACCTTTAATAACTCTAGGCCACCAAAGAAGCGTTTTGCCAAATCTGCGGTGTAAGTGCAGCTGGGCAGTGCCTGCCCCTGGATCTTTGTCAATCCTTCTCTGAATGCCTGGTGGTGGTACCTGCGTGACCAGCTCCCCAGCCGCCTCCTGCTCTAAAGCAAGGCTGTATGATTTTTCTATTTTTCTAAAACTTCTGCTCTCTTTTAATTGAGCACTGGGAGCCATTGTGTGCGTAGTGCAGCAGGATCCTTGTCTTGTAAGGGCCTTGATAAATATGTATTGTATTGTCAAGTGGTTGTACCTACTCTGCAGGTAGCAGTGGAGAAGCAAGCTGCATACAGCTAAGAGTCATCGCGTCTCCAGGGTCAATAAAAACGAGATGGCATGGGGGATTGTGGGAAGAGGAGCTGGGATAGCTGTCTTCAGCATCACCTGCTAATAAAACAGCTATTTATAGATCAGCTGGGGCTTTGTCAACTAGATTGTTAAATTAATATTTACATACTGGCTTCATTGTCTTTCACTGCAAATCTCATTTGCATTAGTGCTCGGACAGAAGTGCAGCTTCCTGTGCTCCAGATACGTGTGTTTGAGAAAAGCCTCTGGTCTGCATTGTGTGTATGAAACCATTCCTGATAGATTCTTGCTTTGCAAATCCTCTCCTCCCTGTAGCAGCATTTTCCCATCTTCCCGTGCCACTCATTTCTCGCAGGAAAGCTCACCTTTGTTCCCAAATGTCCGCAACTCATCATGAGGCTGATCTCACTGGAGAGAGAGACGAGCAGCATTTCTGCATAGCAATTCCTAGTTAATCTCTGCCTCTCAGAGAGACTTGAGTTGTTGATGGCTTGTGGGTAATTTAATAACTAACAGACAAATAGGATGTGTAGATTGTGGTAACTTAGCCCAGATGCAAAATCCCCCATCCGTATTTGCATCTGTTTGAATTAATTTTGTTATAAAGGTTTGATTTTTACATTTTAGCACCAGTGAAACAGCAGCAAGAAGAGTCTCTGCTCAGTGAAGCTACGTTGATCACAGCAGGCTCCACACCTGGCTAAGCAGTTTCAATCCCCTGTGCATGCGCCTGTGTGCCTTTCAAAAGGGAAGAATAATCCACTTGCTAGACGCGTGTGTGTCTGTCTCGTAGTCCTTGGATGACCTTGAACAGTCATTTAACCCGTGTTTATTAGCCCTTCTATACCTGGGCAGATATTACTTCTGTGGTTTCGAGTGTTGAGGTTGAACGGGTGTCTCAGAGATGCTGTGGATGAAAAGTGAAACGTAGGGTATTCATACCAGCTCTTCAGACAGCTGATCACAGTTCAGATTCACCTGCCTGTCTTGCTGCTTCTTGCTTCAAAGCCATTTGGACGCTCGGATTGTGCAGAAATTCAGAAGGCAAGTGAAAACAGGGCTGTGCTGCAGACAGGTGTCACAGCCTTCGCTGAGCTTCTGCTTCTTAGCACTTGCAAGGCTGTTGGTAAGGTCCTGTCCTGCTGGTGTTGTGTTATTCTTAATCTGCCTTTGTCCTGCAGAGGGTCTAACAGTATCTGTTTCTTTGACACCTCTGCAGGCTCTCTGGGCACCTCATTACTCTTTTTTGGAAGAGAACGGTGCAATCCAGTTACCGTGTCTGCAGAGAGCAAGAGCTCATCTTCCCATGCCAGCCCAGATACCAAGAAGTTCGAGCTCAGAGAGCGGGTTGCAGCTTAGCTTGCCGGGTGCACAAAGCACATAACATTGCAATGGTATTACAGTATGTTCTGAAACCGTTCCCCTTTTATTTATTTTTTTAAGATAGCAAAGCCTCAATTTCCTCACATTCAAGATCTCTCTTCTCTGGGCTCACAAGAGAGGGAGAGGGACAGGCCAGCTGCAGACACGGGGCTGGGAAACCTGGAAGTTGTTTCCTGGGTACTCCAGGTCCGGTGGCTTGTCCTGTGCCCATTTCACCACCGCCTCCCCCATTTTAACTTTAATTCTTGCTGAAGGCAGCACCTGATTCTTACATCTTTCAGATCTACCAGTTTTTTCTGCCTTATGCTGATATTCAGGGGAGATTGGGACGTGGTTTTCTGCAAAATGTCAAGGTCTTTTCCTAGAGAGCTGACAGTATAGGTGTTTTATATGTACACGGGCTATCGGGATTAGACATTCTTACTCAGAAACATTGGCTGAGACAGACAGACATTCCTCCTGCCACAGAGAGGCAGGCAGGCACTCACTGTTGCCAAGCCTTGAAGTATTTGGCATGTTTTCTTTTGCCCTAGTTTTGTGGAGTTGTTGCTGAAGTTGAACAAGTATATGAGTATCTTAGTTCTGTTTAAAAAATAAAAACAAAAAAAAAATTCTAACCCTCCTGCCTAGAAGGCAGTGGTATGAGAACGTGACTCAGGTGCTTAAAACCAGAAGGTAAATGAAATAACCCCAGAGCATTTCTAAACAGTTTTACAAGTCAACCTTGTGGTTTTGGGGGAGTTTCTGACTTCTCTCTTGGGTATTGAATATGCGAAGAGTGTGCAGTAAGGCTCGTTTTCTTGACTGAGAGAGTATTTGCAGCTATGTAGGAGTTCACACATCTGCGGTGTCCCCTGCAAGCAATAACGAACCAACCAAAACAATCAGTCTCCCCAAATTAGAGGAGCCCTGCATTTTCAGATCTCATTTGCATTCTAATTTGTGCTTTTCAGTTGTTCCACTTTTCAAGCTTTCCCTGCAAGCGTGAGGATCTCAGGCTCTTTAGTTTTAAACGGAAGCCAGGATTTCATGTAAGAACATGATTTTGGGCAATGGAGCTTTGACATTTTCGTAGTTATGTCATATATCATCAGACTTCCATGCGAGCTGGCAACACCATTACCCAGAGCTGAACATAGTTATTCACAGAGGGGGCCTGCTCGGCTCCGTACCCCTCGGTTGATCTATAGAGAAGACTGGCTGGCTTCTCTATGCATCACAGGCCCGTATCTTTGTCTCTTGGTAGAGGCACACCAGGCTCGCGGGCTGGCGCGCTCACGCTTCCGTGCTGGGTCTATAGGCGGCCGCGGAGGCACGTGCTCCTGAAATTGCAGATGAATTCGTGGGCACACACTCGCACCTCTGCATTGCCTGAGCAGAGGGGCACATGCAGTCAGACTCCCACAACATAAAGGTTTCCAATAAAGCTGAAACACAGAGGTATTGTTTGTCCAATCGCTGGCAAATGCACAGAGCCATTGTGTGGGTCCTGAAAGCCTTGGCGCTTTATTCTCCACAGACTGAATGGCAGCCGCGGGTAATAATAACACAAGATTAAAAAAGCCAACATTATAGGGGCATTTACAACCCGCTGAGAGAGTGAAATCTCAGCAAGGCTGAGCTGTGTCTCTAGTGATCTACGTTTTTACTGCTTGATAAGGAAATGATGGGCAGCTCTGGAGAAATGGCCACCGCGGAGCAGATGAAAGGGGGGGAGCAGGTTGTCTGTTCAAACGCTGCACTGAGAGTGGGACAAATGGAATAGCTCTCTGCAAACGGAGTGACTGGCCTGTCCCCTCGTGCTGGGTGGGCTGGGGTGCGTACATGTGTATTTGCACGCCTGTGTTTCCTTTGCAGGCTGGCTGAAAAGCAAAGGCTGGCTGGCAGCAGCGGAGCTGGACTCGGTTTGCGTAATTCAGAGCCTCGTGCCTGGAGGCTTTTGGTCAGCATCATCCAGGGACGGTGCTTTGACAGCTGGGAGTAGATCCACTGAAGGCTGTTGGTGTGTGAGACTGTAGCTGTTGACCGATCGTGGATAAGAGACGGTAGGATTAGTCTTGCTCCTGCAGGAGCAGCCAGTCCTTTCTGTTAACTTCAATTCTCTGACACAATAAATACTGAGCTTTCTGAATGTAAGCCTCTGTTTTAAGTCAGGCAGCAATGACACCCACCTTACACAAGTTAAGCTCAACTGACTGATACCATCTAACACGTGGAATTTTGTTATTTTCAAAACAAACACCTACCTGTGGGAAGAAAGAAAACATGCAAATTTTACAGCACAGTTTCTTATATTAAAAGTCTTTAATTCAATGTTGGTTCTAGCAATTCTTTAACTCACGTGTCTTATAAAGCTTTTTGTGTACATACATCTATCTGAACAGCTTTAAAAGACCCAGCTTCCCTCAGCACACCCGTGGAAGCTGTGTTGAGTAAAGCAGAGGCAGAGGATCAGCCTGTAGCAACATTCTCTCTGGACATGCCTAGGTCGCAGAATAACGATGCGATATCAATGCCACCTGTAACCTTGCTAGCTTGGGTATCACCAGCAGCCTGACCCCGGCAGCACGGAGCTGCTGGAATGTGTACCTGCCTATTCAGAAAGGTTTTGCAGCTATCTGCTACTCAGCAGTGTCTTACGGATGTGACATTGGTCTTTGGTATTAACGATGGAGTGAGTGAAATGGTGGTAGGTGGATTAAGGCTTGAAGTAATAAGATGTGTTTTAATAAGAACGCTTGCTTACCTGGCTAGGGCAGCTATGGTTAATGACTGTAGTCTTCCTTTCTAAAAACATTCTCTTCTGTTCATGTTTCTTGCTTTGCCTCGTGCCCGGCAGGATGGCATGGAAATCGCTGGGACCAAGGATTACAGAGTACTGTTTCTTGTGTGGGACGTGATGCGGCTTCAGAAAGCCAGGCTGCTTCACAGAGTCATTTACTTGGGTTAATGAATCTGCCCCTGCCTCTGTTTCCCAAGAGTAATGTGAAGTTACTTACCTCACAGGGGTTTGTGAGCTCCTTTCTATGTTGGCTATTTTGTGGGGAGTGAAATTCAGCTCGGAGGGCTCTGCAGAAGGATGAAGTGTTTGAGTTCATTCTGTTCTAATCCCGGTTGCAGAAAATTTACAAGTTCCTGCTTAAAGTCTCTTTAAACACAAAATAAAAATACCCTTTGATAGTTCCGCATTTTTTCCTTCTCTCCTTTTGTCCCCTTTCTCTCTCTTTTTACTTCCTTTTGGTTTTAACTTTTCTTTTAAATATTACCTGTCTTAAACTATGAACTGTTCAGGTTGGGACCTGAGAGTTCTGCTGCACTGGCACAGACCTGTGGAAGAAAGCTGTGGGCTTGCTTTGTTTCCACAGGTTGCAAGTATGGACTGAAATGTCTGTTAATGGTAAGGCCTTTGTGGGAAGGAAGGTGTAAGGAGGTGTTGAGTGACACTAGAAAAGAATGGTCTAGGAGGTGGGAAGAGAGGATGTAGCTAAAACTAAATATGATGCTTGCTTTTTGCCAAATCCTTTGCAGCAGAAGCATGGACGTATTCCCAGTTGACAGCTCCCTCGTCTCTTTCCCCCTCCCTTTTCTCTCTTTCCCCTCTGGGGCTACTCTTTTAGGATGAGTTGGTTCCAAATAGACAATACTTTTCTGGCAGATAAATGGACACCTAAGCAGCTGTGCTGGTATCTATCATGAACAGACATGCTGCACAGTGAGGGAAGGTGCAGGATGGGACCAGCATCATTTGTCATAATGGGGAGAAAAAAAAAAAGCTCTCCCTCCACTTGAGCAGCGTCCACAAGACAAGCAAGCAGCATGCTTAGAAACTGTCATTTTGTTTTCCAGTCTCCTATTACATTGTAAAAAGCTCCAGTTAAACATTCCACCTCAGGTCCTGGTTGTAAAGGATGTGTTTTAGACGGATGGAAGCAGGTCTCTGTCCTGACACAGATGCAGGACTATAAATTTGCAGTGGAGAAGATGGGGAGATAATTATTTAGGAGGCTTTTGAGGTTTATCCCAGCATCTGGCATTCTACCAGGGCACCTTCTGAAGAGGGAAAGGGACAGGAAGGAGCTAGAGAAATGCTGAGCTTGTTTATCACTTGGTGAAGGATTTTGATGTTGAAAGAAGGATTTGAAATGTATGTGGGAGGAGACATTGATTGGGAAATAAAGATGCATCTCCCGATGTTCACCATTCTCCCTTTGTTTGCTCAGATCCGTGTGTAAGGTTGTGGGGCATCTTATCTGCTCTTCTCTTAATTGCATTGGTTTTGTTGGACGCTGGTGGGCAATTGCTCAGAACAAATCCATCGTGCTGAAATACCGACGCTGATGGTTTCTGCGTTCAAGGCTGAGCGTGCAGCTTCGTGCACGTTGCTGCCAGGGTGTGTCTGTGGTTGGGCATCCGCACGTAACCGCACGACTGGACGTCTCCGCGGCCTTTAAATCTGTCCTCATCCTCTCCGTTCCCGTTCACGTGCCGTGCCCAGCAGAGCGCCTAGCGCCTTCCTGCCCGCGCTGCCGATTCTCTGCCCTGTGCCCGTGCAGCAAGGATGGCTCCCGCACATCTTGGCTCCTTGATGTTGTGAAAGAGGAGTGGCAGGGTGAAATATTTTGGGTTTATTGAGCAACTTCTGAAATCTCTATCGAAGAGGTGTGGTTGAGTCATTAGGCTGTCTCAGTCCAGGTCATTAACATCTCCGAACATTTGTTATTTTTCTGTCTGGTAGGCTGAACTTGGTAGAGGATTGTCAAACAGGGGTCTGGTGCAGGCCAAACAACCAGACTTCTTCCTTGAGATCTAATCAGATCTTGCAGCTCCTGCAACCAGGTATTTCAAGGTATTTAAAGATTGGCAAGAGGTAGGCATGTAATTAATTCTTAAAAATCTGATACTGAGATACCGTAAATGTTCAGTCAGCAACACTCATCTGGCGCAGAAGAGTTGCAGCAGTGTGTCAAAGGGGCTGATTCTGCTCAAAGGTGTTTCAATTTCTGGTTTTGTACCTGGGCAGTTGAGGTAGGCCCCCTGTACATTGTTTTTATTTAATTTACCTGTAGGCTCTTTACTGTGACCCCAAACCAAGCAGAAGTTATAACCCACAACGATCCGCAAGCAGGTGTGTGAAGTCGCAGGCCTCCCTCTGCTCCATCACCGCTGATTTTTGCCTCTTCTGCCAGAAGAAAAGGAGAGCGACATCTACACCCGTACGGGTGAGATGAATATGGCTATCACACAAATAAAATTACTGGCTGCCGAATAGTAACAGCTTAATGAAAATGTGAACTGTTAAACAAATAAAGCCAGTCAAGCTCGTAATACTTCTGCGTGGAATTTCACTGTATCACTGAGCAGAAATAAAATTAGGCATAGAAAAAGGATATCGGCAGAAGTCATCTCTGCCTGCCTTGCTGTGCTTGGTGTATGAAACTGGAGTTAGACCAGAGTGAGCCGTACCTTAGATGTGGACGTGCTACCCCTGACATGGAGAGGAAATCTCTTTATCCAGTGCAGGAACCTTCTAAAGCAAGGTAGAAAGGGACAAGTCAAAGCACTAGATTTCCTCTGAAGCCTAAATGCAGATTGTACAGAGGGGATGGAGCCCTTGGGCTGTGTGATTTTTCTTTCATTCTTTCTTTTCCCATTTCTTCCGTATCTTCTGCCCGTGAGTAATTATTGTACGTTTGTGTGGTTGGTAAGTAGCATTGCTCGTATGTACAGGAAGGGAAACCCAGACGGGGATTTATCTACAACTGCTGGGAGAAGTCCGACAACAGAGCCTGGGACTCCCCCTCACACCCTCCAGGCAGAGTTTACCTCGCTGCAGCTCGTGGGAGAACAGCGAGGCTTGGTGACACTTGCAAGTGGCAGGTGAAATCCCCAGGAGGAGACCTGAACAAGCACTCCAGGGTTCCCATCGCAGAGGCACAGTGCCATAGCTGAGGGTTGTGAAGTGTTTTCAGCAGCTCCTTGTGCTATGCCTTGGCCCAAGGACTGGACTGTCCTGGGCTTTCATGTTCATGAAAATCCGTGGAGTTAAGACGTGCTCGGTAGAACCAACACAAGGTGGTAATCTGTTCCAGGATGAGATCTGGAAACACAAAATGCAGCATGTGAAGCTGGGATCAGCCTGTGAAGTTAGAGCAGTCAAGGAGCTGCTGTAGCTGCCTCCAAACAAAAAGCCATCCTCTTCTCCCGTCGGTGCGTTTGGCTGTGACAAGTCAGGGGCAGGAAATGGGTTGGGGTGAACCCTAGGAGTTCAGAGGGCAGCTTGGGGTTGCTCTTTCTATCTCTGTCTCTTTTCCTTTTTTCTTTTTTTCCTCTTGTCCTGGTGGCATTTCTTCACAAGAAATCACGTCTCAGCTAGGCTTTGTCTCAGACTTGCCTGGAGTCACCAGTGTATTGAAGATGTATTGCATCTGGGTCGCACGAAGCTTTAATGCACTCTGGAATTTGAAACGTTGTATGAGTTTACATTCAAAGTGTATTTATTTTTCGGGGTGACCTTGTGAAATTTCCTTGCACCAGGTCTGTATCTTGCTGTCCTGCTGCCTTTATCTAATTTGTTTTCTTGTGTATGTTACTGACATCAAGTGAAGTGTAATTTGTTTGAAAAGTGGTACTTGTAACGAGGATCCTGCTAGTAATCCCTGCTTTGAATCCCTGTGTACACAATGTTCCAGGAATAATTAAAGTCACAAACTTCAATCTTGAGAGATGCACAGGGGAAACCTGTCCTGAAACGAGGCTTGGCATATCCAACTTTTATAATTCCAATGCTTTTTGGAAGGATTTGCTATTTTTGTTCCAGGACTGAAGTAGATTTGAGTAGAAGTCTGTCATCCTGAATTTACACGTCCTAACAACAGTGTTCATCAGTCAGTATTGTTACTTTATCCTTTCTCTACACTCTCTCTCTATTAATTTTCCTCAGTAGTCTGCAGGGATCATTTGCTAGCTTGATTCAAATTCCTGCACTTTCCTGGCACCTTGTTTTGTACATCTTGCATCATGTACTTTCCATTTCTGTAATTCATTTAATCCAAAATATTGGAATGGCTTTGCAGGCATTTATTGCATCTCTTTCTTCCTTCTGATAGGAGGTAACAGGTCATTTATACAACTTAATCCAAAGTCTCTTGGCTTCTGGGATTATTTTTTTCCTTTTATTTTCCCACTGGTTATCCTGGGGGCTGGTAGCCAGAGCAGGAACAAGAGCATGGGGTAGTCGCCTTTTTGTGTGTACTGTTTCATTATGTTTTGCTCAGAGCACGGCTTGGCAGCTTAGCAGTTAAACCCCCCGCAGCCAGTTGTCCCCCAGCAACGATGCTACTGTTGCCTGTCCTTAATTTTTGGATGTGTTGGGTTTAGGGTTTGAAATAATGAAATTCTGTTGCATCAGTAAGTGGTTTTCCATTCCTTTTGGCTCTGGAAACGGATATTCACAGTTGGGTGAAGTTCATTTTAATTCTTACAAAACCAGAGCTGAATTTGTGCAAGTTCTCATTGTTCTGCTTTGGAAACGCGCTCTGCGTTCTGGATCCCTTCCCCTCTCCCGGGGACTAATCCATGAGCTTGCAAAATGCTGGGAGTGCCTCCAGCCGCGGAGTAGAGGGGTGTCCAGTGTTATCTCCTTTTCCTTGTGCATTCCTGTCTCTCGGCTTGTTCCAGAAAGGTGCAGTATTGTGTTTGCAGTGTATGCTTTCTGATGTGTTTAGATAGTGGGATGTAATTACCACCCCTGAGGTAGAATCATTATGCTGGCTGTAAAGAGAAGGTCACAGTCCTAAAGGGAAATGATTTTAAAGCAATCTTGACCAAGTCTAGTGGAGCCATTTCAGACCACTTAAAACTCAGCCAGTCCTTCACAGCACTTGTGATATGTCCTCTTTATGCAGTGAGAGGCAATGGGACTAACACTTGTCGAGGAATAAAGAAAATTTCTGATAAACTGCAGCACCGGTTTCGGGCAAGTGTTGTGTGCTGCCGCAGGGGAGAGACGCAGACAGTGCCCGGTCCTGATTATTATTGTTCTTGATACTGATCTGGAAAAATGCAAGGCACTTGCAGAAGCAATAAGATGGTAGTCGTGCAATGTGCCACCCTGGGCTTTCTGTGCTGCAGAAGCTGTCCCTGTGCCCCAGGGCTTGGTTCCTGCAGAAATGAGAGGATCGCTCTCACTTTCCAAGCAGGCAGCTGTGCACGTGGTGGTCCTGTCCCGAGATCAAAGCCGAACTGCTCGCGGATGTGCTGGTGGTTTACCTCGGGCGTTCAGGCTTCCAACATGCACTGAGTTACAAGGCAAATTAGGTCAGAGATTGTTTAATAGCAAATACTACTTCGTGTTTTTAAGACGTTAGAGGAAGGCAAAGTTCAGCGTCGTTCAGCACGTGGTGGAGTTGTGGTCAGCAGCAAGCTGAGCAGAAATGCCCTGGCCGAGCTGATGGAAGTGGCAGTCAGCAGTTGCAGGTCCCACTGAGGGGCACGGGCAGGTCTGCTGGGATCAGCCCGGGACTGAAAAGCAGACACTGCTTCACATAAGCGATTTTCTTAATTTCAATCCTTTACAGAGGCCGAATAGCCAGGGCTACGTGGGTTAGCAAAGCTCTGAGCCAGTACCCAGGAGAGCAAGAACAACTAGTAGTGAAACGCTCCGTGTCTGATTTTCATCCTTTGAGCTCCTGTGTAATTTTATTGGAAAACAAAAATTGTTTAAATAATGGAACAGACCCAATGAAATTGTGCAGTGATGCAGAAGGGGTGAGGAAGGGTTATTTCCTTTCTTTCCATTACTTTTCTCCTCCTGCCTCGCCTCCCAAACGTGGGTGGAATCTGCATGTCAGGCACTAGCGACACCAGCCTGGCCCGGTGGCTTTTCTTAACGGTGAGAACGAGATTAAATGCAATTACCATTGATTGAACAAAACCCGTCCTCAGTTTGTATGCCGATTAATTAACAGCCATCCTTTCAGTAGCGACCCTTCGCAGAACGGTTTTTGTTCCTCCTGGCCCCAGTGTTTTCCAGCACATGTCCAAAATCAAAAGAACCGAGCGTTGCCTTCCCCGCTCCCTGCTGCGATGTGTGGGGTGACCGGCGCAGCGGGGGGGTGCGGCCCCCCAGCTGGGCTGATTTCTCCCTGCAGTCTGGTAACCGCAGAGCTGCTCAGTCGGTGGCAAACCGTTTCCTGTTAAGCAAGGCTAATGATGGGAGCTCTCTCCGAGTTAGAACTATGATCAGAACAATTGTCTGGAGGAAATCAATGTTATAATGCATGAACAAACAGGTGAGTCTCGGAACAGCTAGAGATGAGTTGTGCTAGTAAATAGCTTGATATTGTGGCAATGCAGAGCAAAGCAAACAGTGTGCCGGCTCTTGTGAGTCAAAAGAGAATGGGGAGGGGGGGAGGAGACCAGAAAAACTGTTTCTCTTTCTCGCGCTCTGTTTGTGGGGTATGTAGACCAGGGGACTTCCACGTGAAAGCACTCTCTGGGGTGTTCTGACAATGCGTCCTGTAAGTTTGTTGAAAGGCGCCTTTTCTGCTGTTACGCTGGCTTTGAAGACACCATCTGGGGAAGTAGCCAAGAAGTCATTGGGTGAACTTCTCTGCTTTGCAAAGCTATTAACACCAGTACAGAGAAGAGGGAAAACAAAACTCTCTTCATAGCTTTTTGAATTAATGCTTTTTGTTGCTGCCAGGCATACTCCTGCCCCTTCGTATTCCAAACCCAAGGACAGCAACTGTTGGACTCCTGAAGGATGAGGGAGACAGAGAGGCTTTTCTGTGCGCTAGCTGTATGGCACAGAAGTGCTGCGATCCATTAGTCAGCACAGCTGCTCCACAAAATAGCCAATACCCTGAATGTAACAGAACAAATTGCACATAACCAAAAAATACCTACAGCATACATCAAAACAAAGTGACTCAAATGTCCCTTGCAATGCTTTGGGGTGCTAATAGCCGCACAACAAATGCCTTATCCAGCGGAAAGGCCTTGAACACCCATCTCAGGACAGGTGGGGATTTTTGTACTTTGTCAGTGCCTCTTCCAGACCAACAGAGATGCAAAAGTTGTGCGGTCGTGTTTCTGAACTCTGCTGCATGCCAACAGGTATTCCAGTTTTGAGAAAGCTGCCTGTGCACAGCGGAGAGCTAGGAACTATGGAGATTAATTTCTACTTTGTCACTGACACTCCGGATGCACGGAGTCATTTATCATGGGGATCTGCTTTCTGATTTCTTCATAGCTACGCAGTGCCCATATGTGCGAGCGCCATGGTGTGACTGCTTGAAGGAATATTAGAACAAAGGCAAGGTGTTCGCTGGAGGGAACTTGCGGGGTTTGCCCCTGTGAGACTAAAGGCTGGTTAAATAAATACATCTTAGCACAGCTGAGGCTTGGCAAACAGCGTCTCTGGCAAACCCAGCGGGAGGAAGTTCTTCAAGGCCTGGCTTTCAAGGAGGAAGATTCCTCCACTGGCTGGGAGCCGCAGGCGAGGCCGAGAGCCGAGGCGCAGGGCAAGCCAGCGGGAGGCGGGGAGGACGCCGGGCAGCCCGGGCTCTGGCGCTGGGATGCTGACAACGAGGGAGCACAAGGAGCACGGGAGCGGTGCATTAAAAAATCTTCTTGCTGAGACTTGCTGGCCCTGAGGCCGCAGCTTTCTGTTACGGGAGGAGGACCACGTTGGGCTTTGACGGGGCTCCCTTCTTGGCGGGGGTGAAACGTGTGGAGCAGATGTGCTTGCAGAGCTCGGCCCTTTCTCCTCACTCAACTGGAACCAGAACTGGAAAGCTACTGGCTTCCCCGCAGGCGCTGCAAAGCGGCGGGCTGTGTCGGCTGTGCTGCAAGCCAGTTTTGACCAATGTTAGTTCAAAAATGGGGTCTGACAGTGGTGGAAGAGCGTGGATTAGTGGCTCAGGTTCCTGCTTGCCAGGAGGGGCATGGAGGAGATGGCTGCGTGCCCTCCAGCTGGATTTGCCGTCAGGACTGAGCAGATTGCCATGCCTGTTGTTACTGGAGCCACAGCTGTGATGAATTGCCTCGAACCCCTCTGTATGGACACAGTTCTTGTATGTAGAGGTGCTGGACTGGAGTTCCTCAAGCCTGGAACCTGGTGTCTACCTGACATTGTATTGGCAGTGGCATTAAAAATAATCTGTCCTCCCTGTGCAAGAAGGGCACCATCCCTTGTCAGAGGGAGCGCGGGGCGCTCCCCAGGGCTGCTTGCTTTCTGGGACTGCAGCAGAGAGCAGCTAAACGCCAGCTGCGGGGCAGTTACTTTGTGATGCCTCTCTCAACTTCAGGCTGAGCCCCAGCTCGGTTCGCTGGGAGTATCCCGTCGTGTGGGAACAGCTTTTGGTTGCAAGCTGCCTGGGCTTGCTGCGTGTGCAACTTGGCTGGGGCATATGCAATGATAAGGGCATGTGGTAGAGGAAAGGCTTCTCCTTCCCCTTCCTGGCTTCTCCTGTCCAAGGTAAGTGTTGTGGCAGCCTGGTGGCATCTTGCAGGGAGGATTCCGGGTTGGAAGGGAACCAGGGGTGCCAAATCTGTATCAGCATGGTTGCGGTGCTAGCTGGAATTGAAACACTGGTGTAAACGGCTGGCTTAGCAAAGAGTTGTTTAGTCTTGGAGATGTGGCGTCCTTCCATGCTGTTACACAGCGTGTGAGGCATGAAATCAATGCAACTGTGCTTTTAAGTAGTTAGCCACAGGTTTATGAACTGACGGCCCAGGAACAGCGAAAACAATTATGTGCATATGGTAACAAGCATATTCCTACATCGTGTGCTAACAGACCACGAGGCCTTCAGAGCTTCCTCTGGCAGCGTGCGACAGCTGTGTGACACTCCGCAGTAGCCGGCAGAGGAGACCTCTGATCTCTGCCCCTGGCCTCCAGCGCTGTTAGCTGTTAATGGTGCCTGCACTGCACAGCACGTTCCCCAGAAGAACTGGGGCAGGATGGGTTCATAGCCAGCCAGACACTGTACTCTGGTTTCTTTTTTTTTTTTTTTTTTTTTCTGGTAGCATTAGAGGCCTCAGTTTTCAAGAGCTGGCCCCTGCCAGGCAGGATGGCAGTGGTCTACACAGGCTTGGCAAATGCTGTGAGGTCTGGGTTGGCATCTGAGCAGAAAAGTCCGAAACAGCTGGGCAAGTCACCCCTCTGTGCAGTCCGCTGTACAATGGGAGTGCTCCAGTTCCCAGGAAATGCCAAGCCTCCCGAGCACTCCGTGCCCCTGAGGAGGGAAGGGAAATTAATGAGTCACTCTGTCCAACGCAGGTTGGTCTTAGAGGTGGTTGGATCTGGCCACTGCTGGGAGAAACGTGGGCTGATTGATGGTATCGTTACCTGCGTCCTTTGTTCACAGAAACTTCTCTTGGTGTGAGCTGCACAGCAGGAAATTGGTGTCTAGCCTGTCTGGCATCTCATCAGCTTTGGGTCCAGTGCTCGCTGTGCAAAAGATTTTCAGAAAGCTTAGTCATCCAAAGTGCGATGGAACCTGATGTTTTTGCAGGAGGAGTATTTGTGAGCCTCCAGCTGGATGTGTCCCCAGGATGTGGATGGGCTAGGCTGGAAAGAATTGATTGAGGTTAAGTGCTGGCTGTTTGCATTTTCTCCTGAAACAAGTAAAGGAATGTAGTTATGATTAAGAACATTAAATTGTGTAACCATGTTTTTTTTTAGAATTACTTGAAATAAAAGGTTTTAGTGTCTTCTATAAGGGTTAACTGCAGAGTGGCCACATCAGTGGCTTTGTCACAAAATGTAGCATTCCGTGACACTTAACTGAAGTGTTACAGTGTGAATACAGCAAATTACTGTATTGCAAAATTGATTGTGAGTTGTTGCTGCTTTGCTCATTACAATTTGTGTGAGTGCTGTTGGAGTTTTTAAAATGTATTGCTCTGTGCAAAACTTCTAAGTCAGTAATGATGAGAAAAATTACCTGGGAAATTAGAGTCAGTCAAGTAATATTGATGGTTCATTTGTCAGATTTCTGGATAAGCTTTGTCTAAATAATTTGGCAAACAGTTTTCTTTTAATTCTCAAATCCTTTGAAGCTTTTCCAGTTCATTGTTGTTAGAGACAGGGCTGTCTCTGGAGATGCATGGTCAGTGTAGGCTGAATATGCTGACTTTGCAGGTGTAAGGCAGTGAATATCAGCCTGCTGTGCAGAAGTAGCCTAGGTGACACCCTCACCTTCTGGTAGACGTTGCCAGGTGTGGTAGCAGCATTAATTTGTGATGTTCTCCTTTCTGATTCACTTTCAAGGAAGCACAGCCTCTTTCCTAAGAAAGCCCATTACACAAGGAGTAGAACCAAGCACAAATCCAAGCCCTAGGTAGCTGGGTGACGAAATCACGTGCAGCTAACTATGCAGTTATCTTTCTGTAGTTGGCTTTAGCAAGGTCCTCTGAATGTGGGTAAGTACTGTCTGCTCTGTCTTCCATTTTGGAAATGTACCTCAGAGCATGAGAAAAAGGTAGCATGTTAATGGGATGACCCCATGCAGTTCTGCTGTTAGTGTAGCTACACCAGCAGTTTGTTGTTATGAAGATGTCATTGCCGATGCATGAGAGCTGATTACCTTGGTTTTGAAGTAGGGTCCAACGTCAATACCACAGATCCCCGCTGGGGAGAGGAGTTACAGCTGATGCCACGTGCGTTCTCATCCACAGCTGATGGCACTGTTGGATTGATTTCTTTGAACTTTTAGGAGTTAGAAGATAAAATGGGAAAAGACCGTAGCTGGCTCTGCAGCCTCCATTGTAAAAGGTCTAAAGCCTCTTGCTACTACTCCCAGAAAGCTCAGAGCTCATAAACAGATACCTGCAGGATCTGAGGACATACCACTTACAAAGCAGGTGATTGCTCTGGGGACAAAGCAGACATGAGCTTACTTTGAATTTTAGGAGAGCTTGGGTCTTAAGAAGACGACTCTCAATAGGGTAGTCTCTGAGTTCCTCTCTTTTCTCTGCCCTGTATAGTGCTCGCTGTTACACTGGTCCTGCTCCAAGTGTTGGGATGAGTGGTGTGTGCATGTTTGTCAGCAGCTAATCAAAGTGCTCCTGTGTCCTGCTGGGGCTGGGACTTAGTGTGGAGCTATGCTTACTCCTGCAGCTCAGCTGCTCTGAGGCTTAGCTGAGGCTATGGCCTTTCCTGCTATGGGCCGTCAGATTTAGAAGTCCTAATCATTTACAACTGACCATATATTCTTGTTCACAGAATCAGTCTTGCCTTTGATATCATGACCTGCTCCCTTGCTTTTACAGTCCTCTGTCCCCCTGAGTGTCTTATTGTGTTTTGCAGATGGCAATACCTGATAAATTTTCTGTAGTCTCACCCCAGCCAGCATTACTCCTTCGTTCCTGAAAGAAACAGTCCAAGGTCAACAACTGCATAGCTAACTTGCTGCCTTTTCCTTTGTCTCCTTTTTCTTCCAGGAGCTGTTAGTTAACTCTGGATAAACATCAGCCACCAAAGAGCAGAGGACAGGGACCAGAGACGCCTTTGGAAGGCCAAGCATCCTTCTGGATAGACGCTGACCAAAACCGGTGCCTTCTGTTCTTCGTGGTCCAAGACGACGACATGATTCCTCTTCTAATTGCCTGCATGTATTGGTCTCGGTGGATGCTTCTGGAGTTGGGAGGAGGGTCCTGGGCAAGGGGAACACTGTTGCTTCCTTTTTTTATTGTAATACAATGCAAAAAGTTGTCTGGACCCCAGCACAACTTGTAGCTTGGAGGCTTGCTCCACACAGGCCTGGTTCACCCTGTGCTAGCTTTGGTTTCACCAACCCATGTCTAAGTTTCAAAAGTTGTTATCTTTGTCCATTTGCTCCAGAAAAAGGGGTCTGAGGTACTTGGAAATAACCCTGACTAGCTTGTTGGGATTAACTGTTCCTAGCATGCTCCCCTTGGTTACACCAGCGGGCGCGTTTCTTCCCTTCCAAGGTTCCCTCCTAAACAATAAAGTGTTTAATGGTCACTGCGTGCTGTGAGATACTTTCAGTCCCATGAGTTTGTAGATTGCTGTTTTCTGCTTCCTACCTGTGCCAACAAAAACTCCCACCAAGTGTGGGGAATAGAAGTATTTCCAGTCATAGTTTATAAATTACAAAACTTGTTCATTTTGGTCTCAGGCTGAATGATTTTGGCTTATTTGAAAGTACTTGGAAGAGCGCAAAGTGCTGGCCGAAGAGAGCCGGTGTTGAATCAGACTGAAAAACCTTTCCCTGCTGAATGCCGAGCCCTAGTTATCTTTCTTTGCACCAGCTCTTGTGCACAGTTCCTCCTTTGTCGGCCATAAAACACCATCCCTTTCAGCCTTGTGCTTGGTTTTGTGCCCTCTCCACGTGGAACCAAGGGACAGCAAGAGCTGTGTGTGTCTGACATCTCATCCTCCAAGAGGTACGTGCGACAGATTTGCTAAAGACCTGTCAGCAAAACAGGGGAGCAGGTCTAGCTTGGTAACTTAATTCCCTTTCTCTGGCTAGAGCCTCTCCTCCGTTTGGCAGCGTTCGCTGCTTCTGTCCTCTTTGACTGGATCTGACAGATTCTGAAGAACGCGAATGTGAATTTTTGGAGGTCATGTCAGAGTTTAATGTAGTGTTTATGAAAATGGATGAGGGGGGCTGACAACTGTTTTCTGTGTTATATTCTGCTTCGTCTCTTTCCTTTAGGCAGCAACTTAGAGCTTCATATCTTCGTTAAAGCAACAAAATTCCTTTCCTTCTCCTGGAGTGTTGATGCTACAACTCTCTTCTTCCTCAGAAGTAATGTTTGCCTACCCATGGCTCATGGTTAGTCTCAGATCTTGCAAAAATTCCAGCTTTTTATCACCATGCAGGTCAAACTTGCTGTCCCCAAAGGAAGAAAGGCAAGTTTTCCAAACCAAAGTAGGACACTTGGTGCCCTCAAATCTGTTTGTAGCAGCATTGGGTGGGCTTCTGCTGTGGCTGCCATGCCGGCTTTTGGATCTGCTTGTGATAGGTTCTGCAGAGCCACTTCTGACACTGCGTGTGGAAATTTGGAGCAGCAAGGCCTGTCGCTGACTAGATTTTGAATTATTGTTGGTCTAAAGAGAAAAATACCTATTTTGTCTCTTCCTCGTTTTCCTCTTGCCCCCATCCAGTGTTGCCTTGGCATGAGTTATTTGCATGTCATTATTTCAGCTGCCTTAAATTGGGGGGGACCGTGATGCCAGGGCTGATTATCTGGCAGCACTGGACAATTTTCTCTGTTAGGCAACTGTAATACATTTCCATGTTCTTTTATAATGAGCTTTATTTACCAAATTGGCAATTCCTCTGTTGAGAAATAACTGATTACAGCATTCAGGGAGTTGCTGTCATCTCAAGATATGCAGGTGTCTGTGGAACATAAACAGATGTGATCGTTCAGACAGTGAACTCAATTGATAGAGGGTAGGGGAAAAAAATCAGCCATAAAATCATAAATGTAACATCTCCAGCTAATGTTGGCCAGGTGCACTGCGGCTGTTTTGCAGCCCAGCAAGGACAAAGTGGCACTCTAAGGCCATCTAGCACCTCCAGATGAGAGGCTGCTTGATTATTTGCTGAAAATATACCTCTTGCACATCGTCCTGCTTCAGTACTGGCTTGCCTAACCCTGGTAGTCTCTGGTAGTCTCTGAGGTCAGAAATTAGTTCATCAGGTAGCCTTGAAGTTGGAAACTCCTCTGTCCTGCCACACTAGGTTGGATTTTAGCGTACTCTGTGATGAATGTCTACAAACTTCTTGGTGATCTTGTATGTGGGGACTGTGGTCCTATCTGCCTTCCAGACAGTCCCTTTCCTTTGGTGTTGCATAGTGCCCACGAGCAGTTTTGTTGCTGCTGTTGCCCTGATTGTCCACTTAAATATCTGAGCCTCGGGGAAAAAAACAATGAGGAGAGATGTCAATAGGAAACTGCCAAAGACGAAGCTCAGTTTGCAGAGCCTCAGATGCTATCTGAGTAAAAAATCTACAGGTAACACAGCTTCAAGTGAGTGTTCTCTCTTTTTTTACCCCTGCCACTGTATCACTGAGGCCCTTGCAAAGAAGGAAGAAGCCTCGCATCTGCTCTTAGGCTCCTTCTGTTTCTCCTTGCCTGCTTGTTGGATATCCAGAGCATTAATTTTCTTTTTATGCAAGTTTGTGACAGCAGGTGTCAGTTACGTTCCAAAGTAGCACAGATCATTATTCCTGATGCCTGGTGGCCAGTGTTGAATAGATGTCCTTATCACACAGCCACCGTCGCAGTTGGCGTTAATGGGCAGCTTGGACAGCAGGATAAACAAGGTCTGAGTCTATTGTAGAAGCTGAATTGGAGGCAGTTTCCTCCAAGGCAAGTTTGAGGTAGGGTGCAGGCAGCGAGCCACACTGCTGTCTGTGCTGCGTGTGCTGGATAAAAAGGAGCTCTTTTGCATCCAGGAATATCTGTGACCTTTTTCACCTACTAAAACCAAAACTGCCCAATGCCAGATGCAGCTCAGCTCAACGCTCCATTCAGCTGAACAGCTGCATGTCCACTTTGCCTGCCCAGTTATTGCAGTTCTGTGTGCAAATTGGGTAATTGCGTGTACAAATGCATCCGGTAATTCAGATGCAGTGTGCACAATTGTAGTAATTTCATGTAAAAATATAGGCTTTCAGAGTGCCCACTTTACAAGTATGAATTGTTTTAAAACTGGCCAGATGAATAGAAGGAACAACCTTTTTATTCATGTATAATTTATTGGTGTTGCAGGAAAGAAAACGAACAAAAACAACAAAGTTAGAGAAGATACAGCAAATAACAGAACTGATAGAAATTTTCCAGTAGGCTTCAATGGCTTTTTAAATGAAACATTCAACAAGCACTTTGAGATTCCAGTGTGCAAGGACATCTCAGGCTCTCTAAGCACCAAATTTGTGATCTTGCATATAAACACAACCCATTGCCTCCTGTTGTTAATATTTCACACTTGGCTTTGCAAGATGTTTTATCTAATATCCTCTCTGCATTCAGGCTTCTACCAACTCTGCCTTGTCCACAACAAGAGAGGCTGGGGGAGGAAGGCAATTGCCTAGCGTGTCTGTAATCTATGTAGGAGGGTTTTGTGTAGCTGTAGGGGGAGAAGAGTAGGTCTCATTTCCTATTTTATAGTCTGCTGAATCCTGTGATCTCGTGCTGTGTGCTCCTTTTCTAGGCAGAATTTTTCCATTTGTCTTTCAAGTTGTTGTTATTTATTTCCAAACTGGTTAAAAGTGGTTGTCTGTAGCTTGTCGCTAAATTGTTTGTCTGATTCCCTAAAATGCTTCATTGCCAGTCTTCTACGCGTCTCGGGACAATGTTCTTCGGTTTGCCTGGTTGCTTGGTCTTTTCACGTTAGAAGCAGTACTGATGCAAGGACTCTCCACTTGGTCCTTCCCACTCCCTCTAACAGTTGCTGTAATTAGATGCACCTGGTTAAAATACAGCCTACAACTGCAACAGCTCTTTTTGCCACCCCAGGGAGCTGTTGCACCCTTTTTGCTTTTCAGCTGGTGCAGCACCCCAGGAAACTTGTGGCAGCCTGATGGGCTGTTCAGAGTCCTGCAGGTCTATAGCCCCACACCTGCTCTCCTTTTTATTTTTATTTTATTTTTTGTCCTTGGAGAAGATGGATATGATATTCCCGAACCAACTCGCGTGACCTCCTTATCTGTCAGCCTTACCACTCTGCTCTTTGTGCACGTCTTGGCTTCCTGTCACTCCCCCAGGTTTCCTAGGCTGATGTGTTGGGAGACTGAAGGGTGATGAGGACTGAAGTGATTAGCCTGGACCAGTAGTCATCTGCATGCTGAGCTTGTTCAGGGCAGTAATGATGCCCCTCCATCTCCCACTCTGGTGTTAATTACACCGGCAGAGTGGTAGTTGCACAGCCTGGGGCAAAGCTAGAGGGAGCAAATGGAGCAGCTGTTGGTCCCAGGAGGGCTCCATGTCAAAAGTGTCTTGAATTTAATGACACACGTGCTCTTTTCAGACTTTTACAGAGGTCAGCACATGGCAAAGAACTTTTCCTTTGTCAGCTTGCTAGGGAGAGCAGCAAACAAACTTTAGTTTCCAAGTTGAAGATGAAATCAGCTGCTCCCTCTGGGGTATGTAACAAGCTGCACCTGAAGCCGGTTTCCCCTTGCAAATGGCCTAAATTAGATGTTCTTCCTGCTTTCACTCAGTGGAGTAGATTGTGCTTGATCCAGCAGTTCCTTTTGTGCAAAGTATTACGAGATGTTGATAGTGCTTGTCTTCGGTTCCTGCTGCCCTGCATTGCGTTATGTGGGAGCTCTAGCATGAAGGACTTGTTGCCCCAGGGAGTGCAGGAGAAGGGGAGTAGGGGGAGTTTTGGCTCCTACCTTGCCCACTCCTTTGTTTTCAGGAAGTTTTGTTTAGAAATAAATATAACTGATATCTTTGGGGCAGATTTGCTAATTAACATGAGCCCAAAGAAAGCTTGTTGGCTTACAAGGCTCTTTTGGGAGATTTAGGATCTGCTCACCTTCTTATGGATCCATTAAACTAAATTTTAAATTTCAAAATCCTCCTTGAATACTGAGTTAACGTTGTGTTGATAGGTGTGGAGGAAGTTGTCTTCATCTCCCATCTTCTACTGCTAACAGTTATAGCAAGCTGGTGCATGCAGTTCAGTACATTTCCTATTTTCTTCTGTATAGATTTTTTTTTTAAAGCTATCATCACTGTTTAATATCAGGAAAAAATAGTGGGTCACCCAGACTGCAAAGTAGGAAATGACCTAGGGCTCGGAGCAGCTAGAGGAAGGCTTGTTCTGCCTTGGCTTTCTGAGCATCACACTGGAAACTTGGGTTCTCTGCTGCTGGTCCTTTTAAATGTTTGTTTTCTGTAATAGTAAGGACTCGTTTGACTTGGGTTGTGCCTGCTCTGAGGCAGCTGCTCCCTGCTGAGAACCCCGTGCAAGGAGCTGTGTGCTAGCAATCTCAGGCTGCTGCCCTGGAGGGGACACCGGTGACCGGCCGTTGTACGGCAGAGGGAAGCGCACCTGGTGGGTAGTGCTTGGACTGCTCGTCCCCGATCCGGTGAGATCCTGCTGCAGCTATCGGTAACCGTGCCTGTCCTTGGTCAGCGCTCACCCGCGTTGGCTTTGACCTGGTGGTCGAGGTGGCTGAAAGCACGCGGTGCCCACGCGAGCCGGCTCCAACCGTGCCCTCCAGGTGCACGGCTGTGCCCACGCGGCTGTGCCTCGGTGTCCAGGCGTGCTGGGGAGTGCTGTGGGAGCTCCCTGAGCCCCCTGGCCCTAAGGAGCCGAACCGAAGGGCTGCTGTTTGCTTGCTCAGATCTCAGGTGGATCTTGATCTGAAGTACGCTTTGACCCAGTTGCATCGTTAACCTGGGTACATGCTCTGAAGGGTGTGAGTGGATAATTTAGACCCTGCAGGTAATGAGAACACCCCCCGGTGCTGTGGGTAACCTCAGCTTTTGTGCCGGGAGTCAGCCTCCAGCTGCTGAGGCTACGGACCCCCAGCCCGAGGGGCTGCTGCTCGCAGGTGCGGGACACGAGGGTCTCTGTTGCGGTGCGTGGTGTTGGGCACTCACTGAGGTGCTAGAGGAGCTGGAATGGCTCCATCTGCCAATTATTTTTCTTTCAGCTTTAGCTCAGTTTTGTATTATTTAGTTCTTGAACTGCCTGAGCTAATTTCTATAATGGGCACCAGCTGAGGGACATGAGTGACACTCCCTCAGCAAGAATGAAAAGGGTGTTATTTTTTCCCTCCTACGACTGCTTGAACATCCTTCTGTATCCATTCTCTCGGTGATGGAGTCCATCGTCATAGCGAGTTTGATTTTTATTTTCTATGAATGGGGAGTGCCACTGTAAGTCAGGATTAGCTAAACATAACATTAAAAATAAAGCATGGCTATTAATTTAATGGGTTCCTCGTTACAACCATCATAAAACAAGTAAACAGGAACTCTGCCAGTGCTGCCATGCATTCCCCCTACGAGCGGCTGAACCAAGGGAGAGATTTGAGTTTTTGCCATTTGATAAAGCAGTGAGCGAGTGGGGCTTTTTAAAAATTAATTCTTTATTTTTCCTTCAGTAGCCTTTCAACTGCTGAAGAAGTCTGGCTGGTGACTGTGACAAAGCTTCGTGGCTCCTAATGAGCCGGGGGGGAAATGCCAGTTCAGGACTTAGCTTAAATCATATCAGCAAAAATAAAAGCTTACCAAAGAAAGAGAAATTGCTCTTTGTGGGCTGCTTCAATGAAACAGCCTTTATAGTCCCTTTAATCCTTATTTACTTATTTTTCTTTCGCAAGCCTTCTTTGTGTCATGAGTTTTTCCCTCTACTCCTTAGCTTCCAGTGTGCTGTTGCCAACTAACGATAACTTCCTTGGATTGCAATTTATTGGATTAAATGGATCAGCGCTGTGCATCTGCGATGCCCCGTGTTGCACGTAGGCCGAGCCTGCCATCCACACGCATCACAGGTTTCCAAAGCCACCTTTTTGCCACGAGGGTGATGCTGCTCCCAGGCTCGGCTCCGCCATCGCGTCTCAGGGCTCCGCGGTGGGACGGGGCACAGCAGGAGGCTGTCGCGACACCAGCAGCCTGGTGGGCAGAGTTGTCCAAACAGCCCGAGCTGAGACCAGCAGACTTACCTGCTGGGGGGCAGTTTAGAAAATGGAATACCCCCAGTAATATATTTAATATACTTTGTGGCTGCTTTCCCTAAAATCCCAGTGAAACCCAGCTGTGAAAGGCGAGTGCCAGCTGTCGGTTCCACGCTGCCAGCGGTTGTCCTGACCTCCCCATTGCCAGGAAAATGAATTGTGCAGCCTGAAGGACAGGGTCACAGTTTAGTCTGTGGCCAAACAGACAGAGAAGAGAAATTCAGCTTCAGAGTCTAAGCCGATAAGCTTCTTGGAAGCGCCCTCAGAGAGCAGGGTCTGGTTCTTCAGCTCCTCAAAGAACAAAACATGTCATCTCTGGAGGCTGCAGGTGGTCCTGCATTGCTCCTTGCTGATATAAAACTCGAGTTGTTCTGTTCAAGGGTATTTTCAGCCAATCTATATAGGTTATAGGAACCTGATGTCAAGGTGACAGTATACAAGTGTGGCATTGGGAGAAAGAGGTATGTTTGCTTTTTCTTTGTGACCAATGGGTCAGATGATTCAAAGCATGGTTCTGCTGCTGCTGGCTAAAAATCTCTGTTCAACAGTGCAAGGAATCACACAGGAGAATGAGGCCCAGGTGCCCACCATAATTTTAAGCCAACCTTACATCATCCTTCTGAGCGCAACCATGGTCACTGCCCACCAGTGCTTACCTTCTGGGATTGCTCGGGAGGTCCAAACTCACACAGCTCTCTGGGAAAATCAAGGCCGCCTATTAAAGGAGGTTTTAAATAAGTTGTGCTTAGAGGGAATTGTGCTCTAGATCACTTTCTAGTCACCCCTGGGAGTGAAAGTTGATGCTTTTAACACTGCTACAGACCTTCCAGCACTCCTGGGCAAGTAGATGACAATATAATCACAGCTCATCTCGGGAGACAGAATTCTGCCATTCTTAACTTCAAAGAAAATTAGATTTTAATAAGGAGTAAAAGGTAAAAGACTCTGAAACTCGGAAGCCTTTAGCATTCACTGTGAATGTGGGCAGTGCAGCAAGAAGTATGAAACATGGCTCATGGCTCCGCAGGCAGAGCTCCTGGCTCTCTTTGCTTTGGTCCAAAGGAGTTATTTCCACCAGCCTTCTATTTTAGGTTAAGCAATTTATAAACTGGTCTGTAACATTTCCTCTTGTTATTCCACATCCCCATGAATCCTCCCAAAAAACCTTTCTAGGTTTTCAAGTTATGTCAAAGCTCTACCTGAAGACTGTGAGAGAAGAACCTTTCATCTCATGGTGCGTCTGTGTGTGTCCAAAAAGGCTGTGCCTGGCCCAGCATTGTCTTGCTCACACTGAATCTGAGTTTTTGGGAGAGGAGGGAAAGTGCTCGTGAAAAAGAGGTGGTAGAAATATACCTTTGACTGTTAAGCTGGGGAAAAATAACAGCCTTGGTTCTCATTTCCTAAGGCTCCTCCAAGTCCCAAGAACTTGGGTTAGTGAGTAATGGCAGGGGAGAGTGTCAGAGCTGTGCAATGAATCCCTGCACCACGTGGCCTTTTCCACCATACTCATGGCCACGTGTGCAGTGAATTAATTGAGTGCAAAGGTGCTCTTAGTCTAAACTTCTTAATTGCCATGTATTGTTGATTTTGTAGCCCCTTACAGCTGACAATTGATGGAGATACTGCATTACCCCAGGAGTTAGATGTGGACGTTTGGAGTAGGCTCAGGTTTCTGCCCTTCCTAAAACACGGCGCAGGGTACAGGGTCTGAGGATGGCTGTGCAAACTGATGCTGCTGTCTCTGCCTCCTTGTTTTGCCCCATGAGTAACTGAATGTTTGTGTTTTATTGATGCCAACAACTTTCTAGCTCGAGCTGTTGGTATGCAATTTGATATTTGGATTTATTTGTTATATCCAGACTTTGTACTGTCTGGATTAATCCTCAAGTTAATCTGATGCTGAGCTGTTATTGTGACAATTGAATATACAATTTGACATTCATGCTGTATGTTGTGTAGCTAATTTATTTAACTCAATTTATAAATTACACAAACAGGTTACATAATTTACCACATACCTTGTACACTTCACTGTAATATTCCCAGTTTGCAATTTAAACAATCCTTATACTAAGAACAATTTACACTGAAGACTCTTGAATAATTTTGCAATCTATTCCTGGACAGATAAGGAGCCAAGTTTGTTAAACAAATGCGTGCTGGTGTTGGTTTTAACTTATTAATCGCCCTGTCCCAGTTCCAGGCTAATCTGCATCCTGCGTGTTCATCCTCCTCGACGGGGCCGGACCAGCGCAGATATCTGGGTGCTCAGCCTGCCCTTTCCAAAGCCAAGGTCTGGGGATGATGGATTTCTCCCTCCATCACACCGGGCTTTAGCAAAGCTGCCCCCACCTGAAACACCAGCTCTGCTGCGTACCCAGGCCATGGTACCATCGCGGTGCGGAGGGTGAGGAGAGGGCTCTGCACGTGTCGGGGGAGCCCTGTGGTGTAGGGGTGGAGGAATTCCTTAGGTAGTGGCTGAAGGATGTCACACGTGATGAGTCCTCGCGAAATCTCTGCTTCCCAACTGGGTTCACGGTGCTCGTAACCACACGGCACCCACGTCTCGGTGTTGTGAAAGGCACGGGGGAACCTGAGGTTCCTGCAGCTCCTCTCACCGAGACCCGAGGGGGGCATGGTGCTCCCCGGATCTGACCCTCCTGCAGCTTGTCACAGGGACCACTGCGTCTCAAGCCACGACACCTGCCCTTGCAGTGTTCTCACCCTGCCGAGCCCAACCGGGCTGCCCCCAGCCCCTCAGAGCCGCGGGCTGGGATGTGGGGGGCTCTGGCTGTCTCGCAGTGCTCGCGTTAGCGTCAGTGTCTCCTTTCCTCTCCCCATCCTGTTGCTTTTCTTCCAGCTGTGGCTGCACGCCTCCCCTGCTTTCCCCAGGCAGGGAGCAGTGGTGACAAGGGCCATTAATTTGGCATCCAGCTGCTCCAAAAGCCATCCTACCCTCACGCTGTCGCTGACTATGCCAAGCACCCCAGCTACCCAACCTGCAAACAAGACAGGCGGGAGCATGGGGACGGAGGTCTTGCGGCCGTCCCCAGTCACCAGCCACCTCCCAGTGACAGCCAGCGCTCTCCTGCTGCCGGGAGGGGACGTGCCCCCCATCAGCCACATGGCAGCGGGGGAACCACTGCTCCTCCCAGCTCCACCACCGCTCCTCGCATCCAGCTGCCCCTTCGGCCCAACAAACGAGTTATTTACACGCGCACAATCCCAACACGTGCGCGAGCCAGACCCACGCAGCCCCCAAACCTGCGTGGGCTGACCCTGACCCCGCTGGCTTCCATAATTATCTCCTGCAAGTCAAAACAATTAGGAGTCTTTGCTCTCCCCTCCCTCCCTTCCCCCTTCCTCCTTATTGTTCTTGGCAAAAAAAGGTTAATTAAACTCAGAAAATATCCCTTTTCTCCCTCTCCTAAGCATGAGACTGTTAATTTTCTCTTTAAATTTGTATTTAATTAATTCCTGCAAAGGCTCCGACTATATTTTTTTGGTATAATTTCTTCCTTTGTCTCTCTCTCTCTCTCTCTCATTGTTAATCCTTGCATATTCAGTTTTTCCCCTCCCTTTTCCCCTAGATTTGAAATTCTATTACCATTTCAGAAGGCAGGCGTTTGAAGAGAAAATTGAATACCCGTCCAGTCTTGATAAGAAGGGACATTTGGTACGAGCAGTAATTTGTGAAGCAGATTTCTTCCCCCCTCTCTCGCTCGCCACGCTCGTGACCGAGGACTGCCGCGTGTGCCATGGGGGTATGGCGACCTTCCTTGCACGGCCCCTCTGTGCCTGGGTTGCTGTACCCTGCCCACCATGGCCCAGCAGTGGCACGTGGGGCTGTGGTGGCATGCTGACAGCCTGGTGGTGGGCCTGTGCCCCATGGCCGGGATGGGGAGAGGGGCCACTGGGGCTCCCTGGGCAAATACTGTGGCTGCTTGTTGGGATGGCCCCGTGCGAGGCTGCATCCCGTGTCTGGTGGGGCGATGCCTCTGCACTGGGGGGCTTGGTGTGGGGTGCTGCTGCCCCTGTACGTGGGACG
>VXAA01000406.1:754437-766791 GCA_013399115.1 Anseranas semipalmata
CCCTGGCCCCCCCGAGGCCCCCACCTCCCCCTGCCGTGCAAATCACGGCGGCGCGGACTGAGCTGCCGTGAAACATTCCCCGTTTCCTTGCCCAAATCCGTGGTTTCCTTCTGGCTCCGCGGCTCTGGGCCATATTGCACATTTGAATTTAAAAGAAGAATCGCGCTTGGGCTTTTTATTTATTTATTTATTTATTTATTTATTTATTTCCCTAAACGAAGTCCCTTACACGCCTCGGCTCGGCTGAGGTTGGTGCCCAGCCCTGGGGGGGTCCCTGAGGGCGCCCAGAGCCGGGCAGAGGAGGGGACCCAGGAGCCTGGTGCTGGCTCTCAGCCCTGCAAAGGGAGGTGCAGAGTCGAGGCGATAGCTGGGGGTGCTGAGGGATCCCATCCCTGGGCGGCTGCACCCAGCCCGTGGCAGCCATCGGAGCAACCGATGGGATCCCTAATTACGGATGCCGCAATTAAGTGGCATTTGCTGACCGCCACTGTGTCTCGCTACTTGGCTGCAGGGCAGGCGAGCGCAGGCAGCCGCTCCCGTGCCCGGCGGAGGCCAGTGGTGCTGCAGGCACGTCGCTGGCTGTGTGGGGAGCTGCGTGGAGACATGCGGCTCCCCACTCTACTCGCTGCGTGGGGTGTTTCGGCTGTGCCCTGGAGATGGCCGAGGATGGCTTTGGTTCGATTTCCCATGGGAGGAAGGCACCGGGGGCACCCCTCGCTGCAGCGGGCCCTTTTGGCGTGATCAGGGTTGGCGAGACAGGAGGACGCGGCCTGGCCTGGTGCCCGCATCCAGCATCACGTCCCCGGGTGAGGTGGCCGCGGGGCACCGGGGAGCGCTGGGGTCCCCCCGGCTGTGCATGGGGCCAGCTGCCCCGCAGGGACCAGCCAGGGGCTGTGCTGCCCTTGGCCATCAGTGTTTTGGGGTGCCCTGCCGCAGCTGTGCTCCCCAGCACCTTCGCTGGAGCGGCAAGGCAAGGTATTTTTAGCGTGCCGCTTCTCGCAGGCGGTAATTGGTTTCCGAGGGTTTTGCTCCGTGTTCCTGATTGCGCTTCGCAGTTTGCTAGGCGGGGAGACCTGCGCCCTTCCCTGCTCACCTCCTCGGGCACTGCCTCCAGGCGGGTCGCTGCAGGACCGGGCTCTGCTGAACCCCTGCTCAGGTTAATCACAGCCCCGCTCCCCGGCAGGGAAAGGCCCTCGCTGGTCGTGGGTACCTGCACCAGCAGCACAGGGCTGGGAAGAAAACGCAGCTCGGTGCTACCCACAGTGGGTTTCTGGTCCTGGCCTGGGGACGCGTTGTCCCGTGGCACCGTCCCTTTGTGCCGCGGCTGAAAGCTGCCGCCCACCTCGGCAGCGGCATCCTGACCTCCCCGTGCGCAGCGCTGCGCCTCCGGTTTAATCTTTCTCGAAACAGGTGCCCCGTGTCAGGTGAGGTTTAATCTCTCTGATTTTATTCTTATTGAACAAATGTTTAAAACGCAATAAGAAGAAAATGAAAAAGCGCTTGGTGCCTGCCTTCAGCGGCTGGTGATGGGCTCACGTCTGTGGTTAGCAGGGACTCGGCAAATCCCAGTCCCTGGGTGATGTCCGCAGGGAGGTGGCAGTGGGACCTCGGTGTCCCTGGGGTCCTGAGAGGCCGGGGCAGGGCAGGAGGGAGCACACGGGGCGCTGGGACTGCAGGGGCCCAGAGGATGGAGAAGGGGCATTTGGGAGCCTGGGGGGAGCCCCTGGGGGCCTGGGAGGTGCTGGGGTGATGGAGGCCGGCGGCACACCTGTGTGACGGAGGTTCCCTCCCTAATTGCATGGGTTTTTATAGCCTGGAGCCCGGATGGATTGCAGCGCACGCAGCCTCGTGCTGGGCTTTATTACAGGCTGGTTAATAACTCCGTACTGGATGGTTTGTTAAGGGAGTTAATTTACCCTGGACTATTTGCTGATTTAGGCTGCAAGGCTCGGCCGAGGCTACACCGGGCTGAGCCTTTCCAGTTTCGCCACCACTGGCAAAATTCGCCCTTCGGGCTCGCGCTCGTGCCCGGCTGCAGGGCTGGGAGACGGGGTGCCTGCTGCAAGTGGTGGGGGCCCCGTGCCCATTAGTGGCCCGGCTAACGAGCACTCCTGGCCCCTGGCCGCGGCACCCTGCCTGCCCCGCTCACCCCCAGGTAGCCAAGCTTCCTCGCGGCACCACGCTGCCGACATCTTTAAGAATACATATTGACATTAAAAAGGGCCCCTCTGTACCTATTAATTGAAGTCATTAAATTTAATGGGATGGTTATTGCATGTTAAATAAATACCAGCTAATTATGAAAAACATATTTGCCAAGGTTTAACTATAGAAAAGATGCCTCAATTACATGGTTATTAAACCTCAAAAAATATACACTTTTAATAATGAAGTGACATTTAAATAACATACATTAACTGTCTTATTAAATGCTGCTTCTTTTCATATTTGAGGACTTTAATTTAGAGCATTTTCCCTGGCACTAACTGTACTATGCATCATTAACTGTCTTTCACTCATCGTTTTGTAAACTTTTTTTATAAATAGGCTGAAGTGTCTGTAGTCGCTTTTGTTTTCCCGGCTCCCAGCGCTCCCTTCGGGTAGCAAGGATTTGCCAGGGAAGTGTGCACGGAGAGAGGGAACTTCTGGGCTGCTGCTTCGAATCACTAAAGCCCTTCCTAAGGGTGCTAAAGCCCTTCCAAAATCTGCCATCCTAGAACACCCAGGCAGCTGAGCTTTTCAGGGTTTCTGGCACATCCTTATTGAAAGGACGGTTCCGCACTTCTCTTGATTTTCCAGGTCCAACAGGCCCGCCAGGAGCAGCCAGGAGACTGGGAGCAGGAAAGAGGCGAAGGAGCGCCAGGTTGGGGTGGAAGTACCGGGCTGGTTCTGTCTCTGCCAGCGAGCCCTGCAGCGGCCTGGAAGGCATTTTGGGGAGCCTGCATCTCTGCCAGGGCACGGGGACCCGCCTGGCACCGCGGGCACGGCTGCAGGGACGGCAGGGAGCAGCGCAAGCAGAGGGCTTGCTGCTTCCTCTGCTTTAATGCATTTATTGATTGCAGCGAACACGTCAGGATATAATTTAGAAATGGCTCTCCCAGAATCAATTAAAGGCCTTGCGAGTAATTTAGGCGCCTCTTTTAGTTAAAGGCCCTGCCCTTCCTTCACTTGCACACCCACCATCCCTGCTCTGCTTTGTGGGGACTTCTGCCTTCCCTCCCGGCTGAAGCTGGGTCCCTCTCTGTCTAGGACCGCCGGTGCCAGCATCTCCTGCCAGCAGATCCGCTGCTTTTCTGGGAATCGGCGCTGCCCTGCTTGCCTCCCGGACCAGCCATCACTTACAGGATGTCAGAGCGCCAAGATGCAGCGGCTCCAGGACCCGCTTGTAATGTTTCCTGTGCCCGCACCGAGGTAGATGATCCGTGTTTGGGAGGCCCCGGCGGGCAGCAGTTGGTACAGAAGCACTTAAATTAATGATGAAGAAATTGAGTCACCGGCAGCGGGGGCTCCGTGCCTTCCCGCCCTGCGGGGCCCCATCTCCGCGTCCGGAGAGGCTTCAGGTGGTGGTGGCTGGTGGCAGGCTCTGGTGTGGGTCCAGCAAAGCGGAGGCTGGGTTGGTTTGTTTTGGGGGAGAATCTGAGGTTTTGAAATGGTATCTTGTTCCACAGAGGGGTGATAGGCTTTCCGCTTGGATTTCCCGTGCGGCAAGATACAGGGCAGTCAGAGTGTTCTGCTTTGGTAAGCGTCAGCCCTCTTACTCTGATTTTGGCATCTTTAATATTGTGAAGTTTATTTAAAAAATGGAAATGAAACATCCTTTTAAAATGGAAATATCAGGCTCTTCTCCGCCAAGACACGGCTCTTCAACCATGTCTAAAGAATTTTCCTGTCTTTTTTTTTTTCCTTACTGTGGTGATGAATTTTCATCAAAACGGTTTTGTTTTTTTTTTTTTTTTTTTGTAAAAGCCTTTAGCAAGTCAACATTTTCTGATAGAAGAAAGTTGAGGGGAAAAAAGGTAGCTCAGGGCTGGGAAGGATTGTATTGGGGGCTTTTTCTTTGCTCTTTCTTTCCTACCCACTGTTACAGGTGCATGACTTGAAGTCAGAGCCGGTGAAACATCCCCGCTCCAGGCAGCGCGTTGCACGTGGGCTGATGATGACCGGGACTCCTCTGGGGCTCAGCAGCTCACGGGGACCTGCCCCGCTGGTGCCACACTCGCCACTTCCTCCTGTTCTGGCAGTGGGACAAACACGGTGACTTAAAAAACCATCTCGGGAGGGCTCGTAGACGGGAAATGAAGCCTGGATGCCCTGCCACCAGCAGCTCCTGCCGTGTATTTCACAGGGCTGGACACTTTGTCCTCAATGAGGTTTGTGATGCTTCTCAAGGGATCTCTGTGCTGCAATATAACATCCCTGTATAGGCAAATTGTCTTAAGTAATGGTTTCTGCAATTTTTTTTTAAGGTATATTTATCATATCTTTTATTGAATAGAATTAAAGCGGAATTAGAAACTAAAATAACTTTAATTACGAATTTCATGATTCAGTATGTTGTAAATCCTTCAGCATAATATTGTGCCATAAAAATGCTATTTTGTGATAATTATTATTATTATAATTAATGTTCCTTAATTGCTAATGTCGCAGGCATGTGTTATCTCCCAGGTTTTCTTGCAGTGTCTCTGGAGGAGCTCCTCCGTGGCAATGCGGAGGACTCAGCCGGATGCAGATGCGTGGTCCAGCGAAGGGGGGTGTGTAGGGTTGGGAGCACTGCTCGGGGCTGGAAGCCACCTGGGCTGCCCCCGCCTCCCCGCAGAGCCCCCGCGTGTCCGGGGCTGGTGGTGGGCACCTGGAGGAGCCAGGGGCACGCAGGGCAGGGGCCCAGCCCCACGAAAAGCCAGCAAACCCCCCTGGGTGCGGGAAGAGCCGCAGGGTGCGAGCAAGGCGGACGTGCCGGGGAGAGCTAGAACCGGCCAGAGGGAGGTATGGGGGGGGCAGCCCCACCAGACCCGGGGCTCCCCAGTACCGATGAACGCCTCTGACCTTGCTCAATGCTGAGCACAGGGAACCAAAGCGGCTCTCCTGCTTTGGGGCCGACCCACGAGGCGTGTAGTGATGCTCGGCACCTTGCTGCATGCATGGAGCCGTCCAGGTGGTGCAGTGCCAGGAGGTGGTGCTCTTTGTATTAGCTAAGCCTAGCACCTCAAAGCACCGAAGTCCTCTTACAGCAGAATGAGAAAGTGGTGGGATTTATGCTTTGGCTGGGCTGGGGCTTAGCCGCTCTCGTTAGCATCGTTTACCAGCTTGGAGGATGCTGCTGGTGTCCCAGAGCCCCGAGCCCTGCTGCTGGCCCAGGCCCAGGTGCGAGGGGGGAGCGGGGAGCAGAAGGGTGCAAGCCGCCTGATGCCAAGCGCGTGAATTTTTCATGTGACCCGGAGGCCTCGCTTATACCGGCGTGGGGCTGCCCAGGAGCAGCTGAGAGCGGGAAGGCACGAAAACAGCCACCGAGCCACCTGCTTCACGGCGGAGAGTGTGTGCGGGGTGAAGCTGAAACCAGGATGCATTTTTAATGATGCAGGCAGGGCTGGGTTTCCTTAAATAAGACTAGACAATGAATATGCACTCCATAAGCCGTGTAGTGCACCACAAATGCATTATTTACAGCAGCTTCTTCCTTGTCCGTTTTAATTTTACATGGGCACTGGAGAAAACAAAGGGACTCCTTGGCGTCTCACGGCCGCCCACTTGTCCCATGTGATGGGGATGAATTTCTCAGCTGCCAGAGGATTTGGTGTTGATCCTTCCACTGACGTGAACGCTGGGGGAGCCAGCCAGCCTGGGAGATGGAGCACGACACCTAGAAGTAGGAGCAGCTATGGCAGATGGGGACATGCTGCCCCGCAACCCAACGGGTGCCTTTTCCTAGTGCAAACTGTATCTCCTGAAAGGAGGTGGTGGGGAGAACAGGGGCCTCGGTTTTAGTCTTGCTGATGCATCATCTGGTCTTAATTGTCATTTTCTGTCATCTCCCCAAGCATGAGATGGAAGAGGGGTGCTCTTAGACCACTGCACCACCCCTTGTCCATACGGCACACTGAGCACAGCATCTCTCTTCCTGGCACTTGCGGAGGGCCAGAAGGCCTTTGGGAAGTGGGAGATGAGACAAGTCATCCTGAAGGGGAGGGAGGAGGTGAACCTGCTCTGTAAAAAGGGTGTTCAGGTGGCAAGGGAGGAAATAGGGCAGGGGGAGCGAGCAGCAGCATGGTGGCTGCATGGGGGATGGAGGGGAGCTCTGAATTTCCCCAGGAGGGATGCACTGCCCGATCCCAGCCCTATGACAGGCCAGCCAAAATGGTGAGCCCCGACCTACAGTCGCTATTCTCAAGCATTAGGTTTCAGAGTCAACATCTGCTGCAATCAACAGGGGGGCTCTTTATACCTCTCTTAAAGACGTTGGGTCAACTTATCTTGCCTTTTCCTGCCTCTGCAAGACTGAGAGCAAACCTTTGCCCACCCCCACTCCCCCCAGCTAAAATGCCACAGAACCTGATGCAGCTGGCCGTGACGTACGGCTGAGTCACTAAATGCCACCAGCACTGAACATGCTGATGATCGCACAGCACCCTTCTGCAGGCTGCAACAAATCAAAGCAGTCGCGTGGGTTCCACCGGGGATCTTTGCCCAGCTTTCGCTGTGTCTCCTGGCGGGGTGGGGCCGAGGCGGAGGCACCGCGGCCACGGCGCTGGGCGGGTGACAGTGCCGTGCCTCTCAGAGTCTCGCAGAGCGGTGCAGTCGGGAAGTGACTTTCTTTCTTCCCTTCAAAGTTGCCCCGACTCGAAGTCAGGCCTGTCTGCTTTTGGTTCCCGCTGTGCAGGGAAGCCTGGATGTGATTCATCAAGGGATGTCTGATTTGCTTAGCAGGGAGCCCTCGGGCTGCCGGGAGGAAGCACAAAGTGGTTCGTCAGCGGCTGCAAAGGTGGGATCGGAGTCCAGGAGCTGACGGACACGAGGATGCTCTCCCTGGGCCTGGGAGGGTTGAGATGGCAGCTTGACAGCTTGGAAAATAGGCTGAGATGAAGGAATATCAATACGGAGAGAGAGCTGTTCCTGCTGAACAGCCCCGGGGCAGCTAACGTGAAATGCTGGTTGTCTCCCAGGAGTTGACAGGTGTCTGCATCAGGCTTCCTGCTAATTAAGCGCTGTTGTGAGTCATGGGCAAAGGGGTGGAGGAGCCAGGAAGAAGCTCACCCATGAAGGTATGGCTGGGGGGGTCTCTGCAGGGGCTCCCTCCCACTCAGGGAAGAACTGTGGGAAGGACTGGTGCGTGCGCGGGGTTTGTCAGCCGATGGATAAACAGTCATGGGGCAGGCAAGTCTTTTGTGAGCTTTGGGAAGAGCAGAGCGAGCCGTCCTTCTCGGTGTCCATCCTCTCCCACCATGGCTGGGCACCGGGTGTCCTTCCCTGGGTCCTGCCGACTCCTGGACTGCAGACCTGTGGGACCTTGCAGGAATACCCCAGCGCATCTCCCAGCACCCATCCCACCACCAAACCGCTCGCAGCAGGGACCCTCTTCCCAAACCACAGGGCGCATCGCTCCTGGCTCGGCAGGCTGGGGAAATCGGGGGGCTCCCGGACCTCTCTTTCTCCCAATCCCCCTCCCTCCTTCGAGGTGACCTGCTGTGCCTGGCCGACCTCTTGCTTCCCAGCCCTGGCTAGGGGGAGCTTCTTGCTGTAATTAACGGCAGCGCTGCCTGCCCGCCGAGGCCTCTAATAGAAAATTCCCCATTTCAAGGAACATAAGCACAGCGGGGCGGAGGAAGGGGCCGTTCGTCAGCAATGCTTTGCGGGCGCCTGCGGATCCAGAGGGTGTCCGTAGCAGCAGGCGCAGGATAAAAGCAGGCAGCAAAGTGCCCTCCTCGCCAGGCACGCCTGGAAGAAGAGGAATGACAGTCCCCATGCCACCCCAGGTCCCTTCCCCATGTGCCTCTCCAGTGCCTTTTGCCTGCTGGCCCTGCCTGTGTTTGCAGCTGTGATCCCCTGAAAAATGGCTCTATTCATTACCCATTTTAATTTCAGTCTGGATCCCCAGAGCTCTGCAGACACATTTTGTTATCCTGGCTGTCAAGAAGCTTAAAGAGCTGCTGACGCCTCCTGGAAAACTTTGACAAACCCTCTGTTTGGGCACCGTGCTGCCTCCCCAGCCTGTCTGCCCAGGCTTTCCGCTCCCTAGTTTTTTATTAGCAACGATGTCTGTGAGGACGGGAGGAGAAAAAAAGCCCCATCACTGACATCTGTGCAGAACTGATCTCCTCTTGAGGCCCCTTCCCTTTCTGAGGATGCCCTGGCACTGGGTGGTCAGAGCTGAGCCGCAGAGTTTGGGTGTGAACATCCCTGAAGATCAAATTTGTGTTGCACGCTGTTCTCCAGGTGAGCCAGATTTCCCAGTGGAAAGGGCCTCTCAATTTATCCCATCCCTACTCATCACTGTTCAGTGCGGAGGATTTAAACCTGTGGTCGCAGATTCTCGGGGAACCATTTTAGATGGTCCACGGGAGGTGAGCAGGGGAGATGATTTGTGCTTGAAGACCTGTGCACACCGTGCAGGAGTCTGTGTTCCCAATGGGAAATTTTTAGCAGTCAGAAACTGAAAATGGTGAAAAATCACAAATTTAGCCGATTATTTATAGCCCCTCACCACTCAGTTGGACTGGATTAACCCAGTGAGCTGAGCAGAACAGCTTCCCCATCTATTCTGGCTCTCTTCGGCGATCTAATCCTCTCCCAATTAGTTTCTTTTTACATAGTAGTTGTCAGGCTGCTTTTAGAGAACAGAATGCCCCTCGGTCTCTTCAGTAACATAGGAAAGTGCACCAGACACACCGAGAACAGATTGTCTCTAAATGTAATTTTGGTCAAAGTTCTGCGTAAGAAGTGCAGAGTCAGCCGCATGCTTTTAGCATAATGAGAACGAGCCAGCCGAACTTGTAACCTCTGTGGTTTTGGTCCAGCTGAGAACGGAGTCATCTTCTGCTTCAAACCCTTCCTCCCAGCACCCTGCCGAGCTCTGAAATTTCAAGTGCCTTTGAGGTGCCACTCAAGCCAGCTGTCCTCGGGGCATGTGGGAGCACGGCTGAGTCTGTCAGTCCCTGGAGGTTTGTCAGCTACAGGGGGATGAGGATGCACAAGGGCTTGTGGGGAGCACAGCAATTAAAGAGCCATCAGAGGCGGGACAAAAAGATGAGGCTTTCTGAGCTAATGAGGATCCAGCTGCAGGGGTGAGGTGCCCAGACCCTGGGGGGAGGCACGTGTGACGAGTGTGTCCCTGCTCTCCAGGCATGGTGCTGGACAAGCCATTGGACTGGCCATGGGGGGCTTGTGAGCTTTGTGGGTTGCTGCAAGCCTGAATCTCCTCCCCACCTTGTCTGAAGCCCGAAAACTTTCCTGCTATGCTCCCACTCCCTGCCCTGGGCTCCTGCTATGGGAGCTCTTTTTGTTTTTTTGCATTTTTTGATACTTCTCTGTGACTGGCACCCGCTGCTCCTGACCTCTGGGGTAGTATGTTCAGCATAACCAGTGCTTTTTTATAATGTAACAATAAGCTATGTTAACTACTAGAAATTGTAGATAACAAAAAGCTACACTGACTGCTAATTTTTTAAGCAATAATAAACCTCTAGCTCTAACCACAGCTCTGTGGCCAGTCATCGTTCTGCCAAGGACCCCTAGAGAACCTGCCTGTCCCCAGGTGACACTATTGTGCCTGGACCTCCTTGAAGGCTGCTGAATGGCTGGAGGTGTGCTGGTGGCCAGGATGCCAGGGCTCTTTTCTGAGCTCCTCTACCTTGGTTTCGTTCATCACTGCTTTGACAATCCATCACCCGCTCTCTCAGCAAAAATAAATCGCTCCGGCTCCCTTCCCACTGGTGTTGAGCTGGGGAATGGGAGCTGTTTGACGCGGTTCCTGCGGAGACGGCTGGGCAGTCGGAGCCTTGCAGGGGCTGTGTGACCCTGCCCCGTGCGCAGAGCAAGGAGAGGGATAATCCATCCCCTCTTCCCTGTGTCTGCAGCACGAGATAGTGGCCATGAGAGCAAGGTGCCCGTGCAATGCTCCTGAGAGAGAGCGGATTTAAAAGCGGTGGTGGGAGACTGCCTGAATATCTCTCCCTTCTTCTTTATGCGTTTAAGAGGTTTCGCTGTCTCAGTAACTCCCCTGAGAGACCCAAGTAGCAGCCTCTTTGGATGTGAATACCTGACAAGTTTTTAATGTGAAATGAATTCACTAAATTTAGTCTCTTGGAGGGGAAAAAAAAAAAAAAAAAGAGAACCGCTTCTTTCAATCTGGGGGAAGTGATCCAAACCCCAGCCGCTTCCCTGCCGTCAGAGCTAGCTGATTTGTTCTTTTCTCCTCCGTCTCAAAAGCTTTTAAGTCTGGGCCCCATGTGTGCCTGTGCACAAATAAGAGGTGGGAGAATGGCAGGCACCGACGCTGGTGTCTCAGGGGGAATATGACAGCTCCCAGCTCCTGGCCTCCACGTGACAGATGTTGACGAGGGCAGGGTGGGTAGATATACAACAGAAAAACCTGTGAAGAGGACCCTCTTTGGGTCAGAAGGGTCCTCTTCTCTGAGTCCTGGGGACACTCTCTTTGCTTTAAAGTGGTCTTTGAGCAAGACACAAGTGGTGCTGAGGACTGGAAGTAAAGAGCACCTTGTCTGTCATACTCGTCCAAACCACCTATTCTCCACTCCATCCTTTCTTCCTACCCGTGGCCCCTTTTCTTCTCTCTTATGTCTCTTGAGGTTCACCAAGAACCTCCTGCTCTCCTTCCTTGTCCTCTCCCAGGAGCCCACAGTGGCCTCTGTGCTCTTCTGGATGAAGGAGGCCTCCCGGTCTCCATGGCTTCAGCCTGGATAAAGATGTACATGCTTGTAACTGTTGGCACATGTGGAGGTAAGCACGTGTGCTCGGTCATCGGTGGCTGAGGTCTCCAAGAGCATGCCTTCATGTCTGCACAAGGTAAGCACACACGTACTGCAGTAGAGCTGATGGCCGGCAGCTCCTGAAATTAAATGGTTTGTCCGAGTCTAAAGGGCAAAGTGTGTCTTGGTGATGCAATGTGGTAGAGATAAAGATTTGGCTGGCTGTGCCCTGGGTGAGCAAGCCGACTGTGTTTATTGCCCTCATGGTGCTGGAGCCTGGAAACCCACATGACCTGTGGTCTGGGTTTGGAGGCTGTTATCTCGGTGGGTCATGGGTTTCTGTGGCTGGAGGGCTACTAAGCTTGCAGCCCCAGCCTGGGGGAGATTATTCGCATGGACCCCATGCTGCAGTGAGCATAAATGTCTACCACTCCATCTCCTG
Organism: Anseranas semipalmata; assembly: GCA_013399115.1. Lineage (NCBI taxonomy): Eukaryota > Metazoa > Chordata > Aves > Anseriformes > Anseranatidae > Anseranas > Anseranas semipalmata. Next base: position 765,802 of record VXAA01000406.1, read on the forward strand.
GCAGGAGAGCAGCTCCACGCCATTTGTATTCCACGCGTCAGTAGTGAAATGAGTGGAGGTGCAGGCCTGATTATGAAGAATTTATTTAGTTCTATTTGCCTTTAAAAAGGTCGCTTCCCAGCTGAGAGATGCCAGAGTAGTGGGAGGACAGTCACTCGTTTCTGTAGGGCCTACACAAACTTGCAGGGGCACCAGGGCGTCCTGTGCTGGGGGCAGGACGTGTGGCTGTGGGGCAGCCATGCTCTGGCTTGGTGAGATGGAAAAGGAGCGAGAAGGGGGGAAATGAGAGTGGTAAAAATGGCTGACACCGAGTGTGTTTTAAAAAGACAAATAATTAACTCAGACCACCCATTCATCTTTTTTATGGCTTTTACTATATTTCCCCTTTGTAATTTTATTCGTAAGTGGCGTGGATGCGGTGCCAGTGGAAAGATGCTGAGCTGGCAGCTCTGGAGAACAAAGTCCTGCCGTTATCGGCAGGACAGCCGCCGGGCTGGCGCTGCTGCGCTGAGGTGGCTTCCAGCCACCTGCTGCTGACACCACGGGGCCGGGCTGGGCAGGGTGACCGGGGGATTGTGTGCAGGGCCCTCCAGGTAGGGGAGGCTGTGAGGGAGCCGTGGCTGGGGCCCTGGGGCCAGGCTGGGTGTCCTTGTGAGGGTGGCCAGGGCAAGGCCCAACATGGCAGCAGGGCCTGACATGGTGGCGCGGCCTTAGGTCGCCGTGGGGCAGCAGGGCCCAGCAGCACCACCCTGGCCTCCACCGCCTGGCACGGGGGGGATGTTTCCCCCAAATCCTCCTCCTATTCCCTCGCATTTCGGCCCTTGCATTTTGCACAGACAGGCGCGTGCCTGGCGTTTTGGGGTACCACCGCTGTGAGGGGACAGGGGTGCTGCTGTTGCCGCCACCCCTCGCTTGGGTGCAGGGGCTCCAGGGGGGACGTGGGGCTCCGGGCGGGCCCCGCCGTGCCGGCTGCAGGCGTGGCGAAGGGAC
>VXAA01000406.1:767859-792567 GCA_013399115.1 Anseranas semipalmata
CCCCGGGTGCGCGGCCCCCGGCCCGCTGCCTGCCAGCCACGCGCGGCGGGAGGGGATTTGCGAAATGTCCGCGGCGTGCCGAGGTGAATCCCCAAATCCCTTCGCTCTGCCTCGTTCTCCCGGCGGGGAGATTCTTCCTTCTGCCCCTGGTGAAGCGCCGGTGCGTGGGGGGGCCGGGGAGGGGGCTGGTGTGTAAACAGGGCTTAACATGAAGGTCACTGGTTAAGGAGGAGATGGATGGGAAAGAAAAGACAGGCATTAACCTCACTTGTTAGCTCCCCCCTTCCCCGTGCTTTGGGGAGGACAAAACAAAAGCAGAACCTGCTAACACGCAGATGAATATTCATGCTCCTTCTTGCGAGCTTTGGGACACGGAGGGGAGAAAAGTTGGACAGATGAGCTGCATTGTCGGAGCTGCTTTTCCTCCGGCTGGCGATAAAATCCCTTTTTGCTGAGTGAGGTCTGTATCGGAGCGCATTACTAGCCTTTTGCTGGATTTTTTTTCCCTATTTCTTTTGTGTGAGGCTGAAAAAAAAAAAAATAAAAGAACAAAAAAAAGAGGAGACAAGGCTATTGACTACATCAAAGGTTATCCATTTGAAAACACCATTTTCCTCCGAACAGCAGCTAATTGCTTCCTGAACAATCTCAGGGTCTTTTGTATATACTCAGTGGGTAAAATGAGTGACTCGATGTCTCTTTCTCAAGACACCGGTGACCGAATGCGGTAGAAACGTGGAGGAGCTAAGGAAAATCAGCGGGGCTGAAGCCTCTCGGATGATGTACAGATAATTTCTTAAGTGGCTGCGAGGAGGGGAGGCTGCTGCCGCCGCCGCTGCTCGCCTGGCCTCAGTCTGCTGGTGCGAGCGAATTCCGGCGCTGGCAGCAGCGAGACGGCACGGGGCTGTGTGGGTGGCGAGGAAGTTCGGATTCGAAATACGCGATGGTGAAACGCGGGGAAGGAGGGACCGGGTGCATCCCGGTCCCGGTGTGCCGGGAGGAGCCGCCGCTCATCGCTTCCCCGATGGGGCTGCGGGCAGATGCTTGGTGTGCGTTCGGCTGGGCTCTGCCGTGCAGCCGGTGCTCTGAAAACCAAAGTTTTGATGGCGTTGTGTTTGTTAGCCTGGCGGTATCGGCACTGCTTGCAGCTGGAGCTCTTTCGCAGCGAGCGCTGATAACCTGAAGGGCCTGAAGTTTCCCCTCTGGGCTTCCCGTTTTTGTGTAGATGTGTAGGATTTGGAGCAGAGCGGAGCAGTCGGCGTTCGTGCACGCTGGGGCTGCGCGCGTAGCCGTGGCGAGCAGCCCTCGTTGTGTCCGTGAAACAAAGCACCTTTCCTGTTGAAGACAGAGGGCCCTGCGACAGATGAACAAACCCGTCCCAACTCCAGCGGGGCTGGGGCTGGTCCGCCAGAGGTTCGCGCTGCCGAAATGGCAGAGGGGAATAAAAGCCGCGCTGCTGCGTGCCGCGGGGCNGCCGCCGCTCATCGCTTCCCTGATGGGGCTGCGGGCAGATGCTTGGTGTGCGTTCGGCTGGGCTCTGCCGTGCAGCCGGTGCTCTGAAAACCAAAGTTTTGATGGCGTTGTGTTTGTTAGCCTGGCGGTATCGGCACTGCTTGCAGCTGGAGCTCTTTCGCAGCGAGCGCTGATAACCTGAAGGGCCTGAAGTTTCCCCTCTGGGCTTCCCGTTTTTGTGTAGATGTGTAGGATTTGGAGCAGAGCGGAGCAGTCGGCGTTCGTGCACGCTGGGGCTGCGCGCGTAGCCGTGGCGAGCAGCCCTCGTTGTGTCCGTGAAACAAAGCACCTTTCCTGTTGAAGACAGAGGGCCCTGCGACAGATGAACAAACCCGTCCCAACTCCAGCGGGGCTGGGGCTGGTCCGCCAGAGGTTCGCGCTGCCGAAATGGCAGAGGGGAATAAAAGCCGCGCTGCTGCGTGCCGCGGGGCTGCCTCCCCCCTCCCCGCCGGCACACCAGCCGCAGCGCTTGGGGCCAGCCCCGGCCCCGCTCCCCGCGCGTAAACGTCGTGCCAGGCTGTTGGCTTCTGTGGGTGTGCTGCCTTCGACATCCCTTGCACGGAGGGAAGGATCCGGCCCTTGGATCGGGCTCAATGAGGGAAACTTGTACGTGTTTATTCTCTAGGCTCGGTGCGGGTCAGGGCCGTTGCTGCTGCTTGACTTGCTCCTGGCCGTGGCATTAACCACCAGCAAGAGCTTGACTCGGCCCTGAGCTGGGAATTTCTGAGCGGAGGAGCCCGGTGCTGCAGCACTCGCACCGCCAGGCTGCCTGCGAGCTGGGGGAGCCTTGCCCGTGGGCTCGGGCTGCTGCTGGGTCCCACCGGGCTTCATCCACCCTTAGGGTGTTCCGGTCACTTGTGGCCACAGGTGAGCAGGACGGCTCCGGCACCCCCGGCACGGCTGCAGGAGAAGGCAAGGGGCAGAGGTGCTGCCATCCCGCGTCCCGTCCTCGCTGCCCGCCGGGGCTTTGCGAGCTCAGGGTTTGCATGGGCGTGGGGCCCGGGCCGTGGGATTACACACGTGGAGACCCGGGGCTGAGGCTCCGTGATCCGACAGCGTCTCCTCCAAATTGCGTCACTGGGCATCGGTGTGCCGTGCGGAAGCACCCGGTGCTCGGGGTGCTCCTGGCTGGTTTTTGGCTGGCGAGCTGCTCCGTGCTGGGCCACCAGTGTGGAGGGAGGCCCTGGGGCCGCGGACTGGGCACGGCCCCGGTCCCCTCCCTCTCCCAGCGAGGTGCCGAGCGCGGTGACGCCGCGTGCAGTCGGGAGGAGCGAGCGGTTGCGTAGGCGCTGGGGCGGCTGGTTTGACTTCAGGCTGGAGACGACCACCTTCTTCTCTGGCTGTAGCCCGTGGCGTGCTCCGGGCCGTGCTGTGGGATGCTTCCCGCTACAGTTGTGGGTTGGTGATGAAAACACGTGTGCTCTGGCACTGCCTGCAACGCGCAGCTTTGGCCATGCCAAAGTCCTGGGGAAGGGCGCAGCAGGGAGGCACATGTAGATGCCCCGGCGCGTTCCTCGGCTGTGCTTGGAAGTCGGGTTTGAACAAATGTCTCGTGCATCGCGCAGGAGAAAGCTCAGGCCAGCCTCTGTGGTTTCCATGCCAGGTACAGGCAGACGTGGCTCCTCTTCCCCGTGTCTGGCGGGCTGCATAGCCAAAACGCGTGCCTTCGACCTGCTTGCCGGAGCGCGGCCAGGAGCCGGGCGGTGCCGGTGTTTGTGTTGCTCTCCCGAGCATCCCGCGTCCGCCAGCCTTTGTTCCAGGTGGAAGCCACCATTTAAAACCCTGAATTAAAAACATCTAGACGTTTATTTTCCCTTTAGCCAAGGCTTGGCAAACCTCCTCCTCGTTGCCTGTGTGTTGAGATGTTTGAGTCTATAAACTTCACGTCCGGGCTGTTGCTTGAATGCAAACACTTGCGCTCTTTTCTGCCCTTAAGTCTCCTTGCGTGGCACGAGGGGGGCTATTTTGGGTGACCCCTCTGTCCGTGCGGGTGCATGGCCAGCTCTTTGCTGGGCTTGCCCCTGCCCCGTGGGCTGGCGCGTGTTGGTCTCTGCGTGGGGTCCGAGGCCCTCGTGAGCCGTGTGAACTGTGGGGAGGATTTGCTACCGCTGGGGTAGGTTTGGGGCCTGGGGGGAGGCACGGCACGCTGCGAGGAGTGCACATCCTCGCTGCACCGGCCTCTTTTCCATGGGGATTGCTGCGCGTTGCGAGGGCTTTACCTGGAGAAAGTGCCCAGGTGAGCGTGTTACAGCCGGGTGGGCGCTGGGACCTGCTGGGCTGGGGCCCAGCAGCAGCCTCGCCCCCTCCCCGGCTTCTCCTCTGCCTCCCTGTGGAGGCTGCTCGCCCCGGGGCTCTGGGAGCCTGCTCCTGCCTCCCCTCTCCTCCCGCGATCCGCTGGCCAACTTGGCATGGAGACCCGGGAGCGGTGGTAATCCAATTTGGGCAGTTTAACTGCACTTTGCTATCCGTGCTGCTGGCTGGAGCTCGGGAACTTTAATCTGGCTAATGACCCCGGCTTTGGGGGTTGAGGAACTGACAGCCATTTGCTTGACTTGGTTTTCCTTTTCGACGGAGGCCGAGGCTGGGTCCGAGCCCTGCCCGCGGTGCCCGGGGCCGCTTCCACGCAGAGGTAGGCGAGGGCGGTGGGGCTGGGCGCTGCTGTTCCTGCTTTCCCTGCAGGAGTTCCCTCTCGCCCCTTCCCGTTTTCCATCTGCTCCCCCTCCTTTCTCTTGTGAAGATAAACCCTTCTACCGGGGCTGTTTTGCAATCCAGTATTATTTTCAGAAATGCTAAGCCAAGAAAAATAAAGTCTCTCTCTTCCTTTGGTTGCCTACTGTTTAATGTACAAAATACAGGGGTGGTAATTGCATTAAAATGTATATAATTATACTGGAGGGGAAAAAAAACCTCTTGTTAATTGCTCGGGTGTTTTGAACTGATAAATGTTGAGTGATTCACGCTTTCTGAAGAGTTCTCCGGAGCAGGGCTGCAGTCCGGCGCGCGAGGGGTTAGGAGGGAGGCCTGTTTTCATACCATGAGCAGGAAGTCAGCTCGGATCCTCGCCGTCTGAACCGGCTCCAGCCTTTCTCTCTCCCTTGCGTTTTTTCGCCCTGTTGTGTCCAGGGCCTGATCCTCTGCGATATGGGGCCTCTGGCCCCGCTCCAGGCAAATCTCGAAGCGTTTGTGTAATTGTAGAAGCTCTGAGAGTCCCTTTGCTTTATGTGCTTGGTTAAGCAACTGCCCGCGTGTCAAAATATTCAAGCCCTTGCAGAACTAAATCCCTTGCGAGAGGAGAGGCAGATACCAGCCGCTGCCGGGGTTTAGGGAAGAGATTTCCTGCGCTGCGGCCCCGTGCCCGGGCACTTGCTGGCTGCTGGTGCCTCCTGCTATCGCCGCCCCGTCCGCGGGCACCGGCCAGCCGGGTGCCGCTGGTGGCAGGGCTGGCAGGAAGGATTGTCCCCTGCCTCCGGTGACACAGTGCGATGCGAAAGCCACATTTCCTTCAGCAAATGCCGACCCTGTCAGAGCTGCAGATAACATCTAAGGTAATTATAATGGCAATACGTTGTTTGCTTTGTGTGTACAGCAGTGCTTTATATACAGGCAGTTGTTTCGGTCTTCCTGTGCAGACTGTTAGTTTCAACAGGGGAAGAGGAAAACCCAAAAATATTTTAGGAGTTTAAAAATAATCTTGCAGCTTGGCTGGTGCACAGGATGTTTCGCAGAATCACGTTCCCTGTTAGTCAAAATCCAGCTCTGTGGCCCTCGAAAGGCTTTGCTGGGCGGTCTTGAGGGCTGCCTGGTCACCCTGGCCAGCCTGAGGACTTGTGGGGCTCCGTCCTGGGCCACTGACCCTCCCTGTCCTGCGGGGGCTGCCCGGGACACCCGCACCAGGGAGGCAGGAGAGCGAAGCCCCATCCTCCGAGTGGAGGTCTGCAGCGGGGATGCTTACAGCTGCCGAGGCCTCTGTGAAATGTTTAATATCGGCTCTCCGGTGCCGCAGCGTCGCTCTCCCTCCACCCCACGTCTCCTCCTCGGTCGTTTCTGTTCCTACAAGTGCTGGCGTGCAGGCAGGACGCCCGCCCGTGGTCACTCGTCTCGGGGTCCTGCCCCTCTGCGACCGGGCGTTTTTGCTGCGGCAGGGGGTGCGCGGGGGCTTCGCCCCCTCCGGTGGGACAGCGAGCTGGCTGATGGGCTCCTCCGAAGTCAAGAACCTGTTTTTCAGGCTGATGTCATCGGGAAGAAATGGGGGAGGAGAAAGGCAGGAAGGCAGGCGAGAGATCAGCCTCTGCGGGTCGGCGAGCCCGGCAAGCCTCCAGCAACCCCGGGCTTAATTGCCACCAGCTATTACTCGTTCCTGCCCGGGCGTCCGTGCCCGCGGGCCTGCTGGCACGCAGGGGGGGTACTGGGGGGGCACGGCCTCGGGGCGAGGGTCGGGCCGAGCGCCCGCCTTGCCCTGCCTCTCGCCGCGTGCTTTCGGCGCCGCGGTGCGGAGCCGCGCGGCTCCCGGCCCCTCCGCAGGCTGACGTCACCCGCCGGGGCCACCGGCCAGCCGCTCTCGTTAGCAGAAAGTGGGGTTTTGGCAGCACGCGGGCGGGCAGCAGAAGCACACGCGTCCCTCTCCGCCCCAGGTGGCTCTTCTCTCTCCCTCCCGGGCACGCTGCGCCCACGCTTCGAGCCTGGCTTCGCCCGCGTCAGCTGGGTGAAGCCCCTGGTCGGGGCGGGAGTGTGCCGGCACGCCGGCCCGGGGCCGCGGACGCAGCCTTTGACTCTGTGCATGCGTGTGCCTCGCTGTTTTTATTGGATGCTCCCAGCCCGTCCTGTGCGCGAATGAAGCCTCTGTTAGCCTCTCAAAGCAGAGTTTCCCCTCTTTGTGTTGTTGCTGTTGGAGCGCTTTCAGGCGCTGCTCGCTTCCCCTCGCTCCCCGACTCGCCGCTCGGGCTGCCGCGGCTCCCAGGGCAGCTCCACCCCGGGCAAACAGCGCGGGGCTGCGCCGGGCCCGGACCTCGGCGCTGGGGCCGGGACCTGAGCCCCTTCCTGGGGCCCTTCTCCACCGGCTTCCCCTGCAGCGGGGTGAGGGACGCAGCCTGCGGCACGGAAGGTTTGGGGGGGGGAAGGGGAATGGGCTGCAGCTCGGGCTTTGGAAAAAGGGAAACCTTTCCACAGTGGAAGGGTTTTTGTGGTCCCCCAGTTGTGTTATCCAGACTCCACCTACGAGGGCTGTGTGTGCCCCGCACCGGCGGTCGTGCTCGGCTCGCCCCGTGACCGCAGCACGGGACTGGGTGGAAGAATGGGAATTTCAGCTCAGCCTGGATTTGCACTGGATTAAAGCAGCCCCGGAGCTACCTCCCTGTGCTGGGAGCACCCAGAAATCCGCCCGCTCCGGTTCGTCAGCAGAAACCGGGAGCTCCCCAGGCGTGTGCTGAGGTTTGGGGAAGGTCGATGCCCCTCGCAGGGGAGGCTGCGGTGTGCCGGGTGGGAGCTGGGGCTGTGCAGGAGCCAGGCTGCTCCCCAGCCACGCTCAGCGCTGCTGGGCCCTCCGGTGAGCGGTGGGGCTGCGGCCGAGCGGTGGAAAGGGGAGCTGCAGCCCCCCCCGGCCCTGCTGTGGTTTTGGGGGGTGGACGTGCATCTGCTGTGCCCGTGATGCGTTACGCCATCGGGAGCGGATGGGACAAAGGAGGTGGCAAGAGGACCTCTTGTTGGACTGCTCTGCCGGCTGTTGGGAGATGTGGCCTGCGGGTGAACTCCAGCGGCACCGAGGTGACCTCTGCCAGCAGGGCTGGTTTTTGGGACACGTGCTGATGGGATGTGAGAACTGGGGTCTGGAGCGTGGCAGCCAAAGCCCAGGTGAAAGGTGGCCTTTGGGGGGCTTGGTCTCGACTTCTTTGCTCTGAAGCTGAGGACAAAATGTGAAGTGATCCTGGTGTCTTCGAGGCTGCGAAATTAATGTTGGTCTGCGGTATGAAGCCTGGGTGTTAATGGTAGGAAGCTGCAGCCCCGTAACCGAGGGCCTGGTCTGCAGCGCGGTGAGAGGCTGGGGGGGGGCATTTCACTCCGTGCGTGGTGACGGACAGACTTCACGAGGCAGGAGGGGGGGCAGCGGGCTGTGTCCTGTGCCTTGGTCTCCAGGCCGTCCTGTTGGCCCCGTGGCTGCAGGAGCCCAAGGGAAGCGTGGGTGCGCTCTCCTCCTGGGACATCGCGTCCGGCTCCTGGGCTCTGTTTCTCCTTGCCGTGTTTCTCGGGATGAAAGAGGCCGAAATGCTGGCAGGGCAGGAGCTGCAGTGCCCATGCACGCGTGCTGCTTTCGGCTGTGCCTGGGGCTAGCAAGAGGCTGGGGTGGGGGGAGCTGTGAAAGATATTCCTGATGCAGGTGATTGTGATTGAGATTGGAAGGGGGACCTTCAGCGCTTGCCATTGATCTCATCAGGGCTCGGTTCCAGCCAGGGATAAGATCTGTAATGATTGCACTCACTTGCTAGCTGGGGAGAGATCCCAGCGAGTTGTTTCTAAGGGCTGTGTGCGGTGAAGGAAGGGGTTAAAGCGTAGCCCTGTTGCAGATGATTGCATATGTAGTGCAGCTCCTAACTGGGTAACACCACCAGCCTTTTCTTATTGTTGCAAGGCTTTTCCCAGGCAGACGAACCTAAAAATACACCGAATGCGTTGTGAGACTGACTCTCCTGTGGCCTGCGGGCTTTTCTCTCCGCCGTACGATCTCCCCTCGCTCCCTTTTGCTAATTACTGGCAGCGAGGCAGCTCGTGCGCTCGAAGATGGAGCCGGTTCCTTCTCAGTCCGTTTCCTATCGCTGAAAGCAGCAAGTGACTCGGAGAGGTTACAGATAAAGACCCATTAGATCCCATTTCTCCTGGCCGTCCTTCCGGGGGTCGGTCGGGGGGGTTCATTCCCACCGGTTTTCTCCTCCAGCCTCTACTTCAAAGCCCTGGGGCAGCTCCCGGAGCGAGGAGAGCTGGTCCTTAACGCTCTGTCCAGCCTTTGCCTTTTAAGGTTCGTTTTTTCCATCCCGGCACTCCTGCTTTGTGCTATCAAAAGTGGTGATTTTATTTTCCCGAAGTGCCTTCTCCCGCCCCAAACCCAAGGTGCGAGCAGCGCCTAAAGCCGCGCCGGTCCCCTGGCCGCTCCCGAGGGCAGGCCGTTACCGAATTTCCTTTCCAGCCTGGGATAAGAGGGGCTGGGGTGGGTTTAGCGGGTGCGCGACTGCTTTGCCAGCTGCGTTTCTAACGGCAGGTTTCCTGCTACGTGTGGGTGTGTGGGAGAGGGGAAAAAACATTTTTTTGTGTTTGCGGTGTGGGTCTTGCTTCCCATTGGGATCCCTTCGTACTGAAGGAAGCGGACAAACTGACCTGTCCTGCTGCTTTTCTTATTTTTTATTGTAACCGCTGCTGACTGCTTCAAGCAGGTCTGGCTGTACAAAACCCCTGCTGGTGTCAGGGCACTAGGACGAGAAGCTGCTGCTAACGTATATTTAGGAGCAGGAGTCTCCGAGGAGCTCTGCAGACTGTCATCTGTCTGCTCTCAGCTCGCCCCAGCTCTGCCTCGCTTTGCTCTTGTTCCAGATCCCGAGTAACAGTTCCCTAAATTAATTTGGGAATCTCCTGTTGGGCTTTCTAGCCCCGATTTGTCACAGCAGCCTGACCTCTGGCTCTCGTACCCGCTTCCTAAAATAGAAGCAATGAATAATGAGAAATGTACTGAGAAAGTGACTTCCCTGTCCCGCTGGCCCATCCCAGCGGGGCAGCACTGGGGTTTGGTGTTCCCACCCCGCAGCCACGTTCCCGCTTTTGCCTCCACCACCTTTCCCTGCTCCTTTTCCTCTCCGCGGCATGCTGATGGTGTGTAAGTCGAGTTTCATTTAGATGGTAATCTCCTTGCGACAGAGCCGCTGGTATTGTTCCTCTCCCCACCCGGTGTAGATAGAGCTGCCGTCGTGCTGGGGTTTGTGTTTGGTTTGGGTCACATGTGCCTCCTGTCGTTCTCCGCTCCCGTCCCTCCGCTGCTGCCGCACCGCTGGCTTCGTGCACCGGCAGCTGCCGGCCCCGTGCCGGGGCGCGGAGGGAGCAGGGTCTCGGCCGGGGCTGGGTTAATTGCAGAAAATGATTGCTGGAGGGAAGGGGCTGTTTGGGCGTTGCAGAGGCGCGTTGGTCGCGGTGCTCTGTGGGCTGCCCCGGCTGCCGCTGGGGCGAGAGCGGGCGCGTGGTGCTGCCGCGCTTGCAGACGGTCCCCTTGCTCAGAGGAGAAGGTAAAGACACGAGCTGTGCATCCTGGGCTTTGGGACAGAGGGGACAGTGTGGGATGCCCCCCCCCACCTCGTTTTGGTGGGGAGGAACCTTCCTCTGGCAACCCACAGCCCAGGAGGAAACTGCGCTGCTTGCCGCTGCCGCCTGGTCTAACCGGCAGGTTTGTGCCGGCAGCTTGGCTGGATCCTCCACCTCGGTGTGGTTAGGGGCTAACAAACCCCGCTCTGCTGTGCTCGTGTTTGTGGCCTTACCGACAGGCTCCTAAAATGAAGGTGCTGGGCAGTGGAGGCTGCCCGTCACCGCTCCCCAGGAGGGACAGCTCTGTACCTTGGTGTCACCGCGGTGCGGGTGCGTGCTCCCTGCCAGGAGCCTCTTGCCTTTACAATTGCAGGGATGGGGGATTAGGACCACGCAGACCACTTCCAGGGCTGGTTGCTCTGCGTTTCGGTTGACTCCATACCCACGGAGTTTTGTGGCACCCAGCTTAGCCTCCGGGTCGCTCACACACCGTTGCCCAAACCTCCCTCGAGGCTGTTGCCTCGGAGGCTGGTGTGTGGGGAGGCAGAAGGCTCTGGGAGCGCTGCAGAAAGGGAGAACTTTCGGAGCTGGGCGCATCTGCAAAGGGGGTTTGGAGGCAGCGCAGAGGATCTGCCCGGGGGCACGGAGGAGCCAGCAGGGCAGTGCTGCAAGCGGCTGCCCCTGCCCGGGCAGGGAGAGCGGGGAGCACAGCCCTGCCGCTATCGCGTGCGCTGCCGCTGGCGTGGCGCCGGCTGCCCTTCGGTGACACAGGTCCTGGCAGAGCCCAGCAGGCACCGCGGGCCATGTTTCCTACCTGCACCACTCCCTGATGGGGATCCTGCTCCTTGCGCTGGGCCGGGAGCGGGTTATCCCCGCGTGAGCTGAGTCAGAGATCGGCGATAAGGAGAGGGAGGCTCTCCTCCGCTCGCTTTTGGAACGTCTTATCTGCGAGGCTGGGATGGGAAACAAAGGGCTGAGCTCACTTCCCGGCTGTTGGAACTTCGCAGCGATGTCCCCACCCCGGGGAGGTGTCGGTGGGATAGGCTGCTTGCTGCAGGGGAGGCTTTGCACGATCACCCCCCGTGCCAGATCAAGCAGGGAGCCCTGGCCACGCAGAGCATGTAGAGAGATGCAGAGCCCTGCCTTTCGGAGCCCACTGCCTCTCCTTGCTGTGCCCGCTCGCTCCCCCTGGGCTCCTCCTGCCCGCAGCCCTCCTGGGCTTTGTCAGGCAGGCAGGTGGCAGGGACGCCAGGCAGCGTGCCAGGGCTCCCTGCACTCCCAGCTCCTTTAAAAGGCGATTTTGAGATCCTCCATGGGGTAGCGGCTCGGGCTGTGCCTCCCGCATCCTGTCCGGGCGATGGAGGTGCGGCTCCCGTGCCGGGAGGACGCAGCCCGCCTGGGCTCAAGTCCCAGCTCCCCTCCGCGGGCTCGGTCACACGCTGTTTGAGTAGTAAATTGGTGCCATTTGTGTCTTCCTTCATTCACAAAAGCCGCGCTTTTTCTCCGTCTCTTCCCCACCCCGTTTGCCTTGCCTCTTTATAAAAGCAGCGTCGTCTTAATGACCAGCGTGCCGGTCTCCAGTTAAGCTAGGGGTGAAGCGGGATGGGGGCTGGAGGTACCGCGCTTGGCCAGGCACCGAGGATGCCCCCAGCCTCACGATGGGGCCATTTTTTCTTTGTGCTTACGAGCTGGGAGCAAACCGTGTTTTTTGCACCCGCGACGGAGCAGTGCAGGGACTGCACGCCGGCAGGCTCGGGGCTCGTTAGCAGCCGGTCCCTGGCTGACTGTTCGGTGCTGCCAGCGGTCTGAAAAGCAGGTCGGGGCCAGCTACGCCCCGCCGAGACATTTGTATGCGGTAGGTGTGCCGGAGCGCATCGTGAGGCCGCTGCCTGCCGGGGACGTGTCGGTCTGGCCCGGCTCGCGGCTGCAGGCGTGCTGGTGGCCGCGGCCGCTCCTCCCCAGGGGGCTCGCTGGAGGGGAGGCAGGGTCTTGCCCCTCGCAGGGGGCCGTGGGCTGCCCCGGGTAGCACGGCTGGCGATCGAGGCCAGGGTGGGTGGTTGTCGGCGTCTTGGGGGTTCCCTCGGTCCCTGCACCGGGGCTGCCTGCTGGTTTTCCTCCGGGATGGGAGGTGGTGGGGGGCGTTTTGTTTATGCTGCCCGCTAGGAGAGCGTGGAGCAGCAAAGCCTCCCGGGGTGGGGAGGAACAGGCTCGGTGAAAAGGAAAGCCTCCTAACCCCGCTGTTTTTGTCTTTCTCCCTCTAGGGCCGACCAGACCGGCGGTGCCCGTGATGCCCTGAATGCTGAGCGTGGAGGAAGCAGAGGAGACTGTGTCCCGTTAGCTCCTCTTCCCTCCCTCATCCCTTTACTTTGGGTTTGTTTCTATTTATTTTGTGGCCGGGTTTGGGCATGGCCTCATCCGGGTGCGGCGCTGCCGCCATGCGGCTCCTTTGGCTCAAGCACCACTTGTCCATCAACATTTGGACCCTGCTGCTCTTGGGGAGCACCTGGCTACCGCTGGCGGAAGGCAGCCCCAAGTCTCCCTTTAGGACTTTCCCGGTTACAGACTGGAGCTTGACGCACCTGGTGGTCCATAACAAAACCGGGGAGGTCTACGTAGGGGCCGTGAATCGGATCTACAAGCTCTCCAATAACCTCACGCTCCTGCGGACCCATGTGACGGGGCCGGTGGAGGACAACGAGAAGTGTTACCCTCCGCCCAGTGTTCAGTCCTGCCCGCACGGTCTGGTCACCACCAACAATGTTAACAAACTGCTGCTGGTGGACTACTCCGGGAACCGGCTGATCGCCTGCGGCAGTGCCTCGCAGGGAATATGCCAGTTCCTGCGGCTGGACGACCTCTTCAAGTTGGGCGAGCCCCACCACCGCAAGGAGCACTACCTCTCCAGCGTCAACGAGTCGGGGACCATGTCTGGGGTCATCATCGAGGTGGTGAACGGGCAGAACAAGCTCTTCATTGGGACGCCCATTGACGGGAAGTCAGAGTACTTCCCCACGCTCTCCAGCCGCAAGCTGATGGCCAACGAGGAGAACGCGGAGATGTTTGGCTTTGTCTACCAGGATGAGTTTGTCTCTTCCCAGCTTAAGATCCCCTCAGACACCCTCTCCAAGTTCCCCACCTTCGACATCTACTACATCTACAGCTTCAGCAGCGAGCAGTTTGTTTACTACCTGACCTTGCAGCTGGACACCCAGCTCACCTCGCCCGACTCCACCGGGGAGCAGTTTTTCACCTCCAAGATTGTCCGCCTCTGTGTGGATGACCCCAAGTTCTACTCCTACGTGGAGTTCCCCATTGGCTGCGTGCAGGATGGCATCGAATACCGCCTGATCCAGGACGCTTACCTGACCAAGCCTGGCAAGGCTTTGGCCAAGTACCTGGGCATCTCGGAGCGGGAGGATATCCTCTTCACCATCTTCTCCCAGGGCCAGAAAAACAGGGTTAAGCCTCCCAAGGAGTCTGTGCTCTGCCTCTTCACGTTGAAGAAGATCAAGGATAAGATCAAGGAGCGTATCCAGTCGTGCTACAGAGGGGAAGGGAAACTCTCGCTGCCCTGGCTCTTGAATAAGGAGCTGGGCTGTATCAACTCGGTAAGTTCACGCTCATCTCTGTGCAGGCCAGGTGGTTTTTGGCTCCTGGCTGTGCGCTCCGGACCCTTCCCGGTTACCTGACCTGACCTGTGCTTTCCTGGTGGGAGGCCCCTCGCTTGCTCTGGGGACTGGCACGGTTAGGGCTAAGTGCTCAGCTTGCTCGGTAGCATTCCTGGTGGAGACTGCGGCTTTGGTGTGGGAAGGCTGTCTGGGTTTGGGTTGAATCAGTGTCTGCTGATAGCTGCTGGCCCCGAGCGAGAGGCCGTGTGCTGGCATGGGTTTCTTGTTCCCCCGAGGAGTAAAGGGGTGCGGGTGAGCTGGTTTTGAGGGGCAGGATGCTCGCTTCTTGGAGGGACAGAGGGAGTCTGCTGTGTCTCTGCTGGGGAGACCCTCGCAGATGGCATGCGTGGAGTGGGGAGTATCCTGTTGCGTGGGGCTTGGCAGTGGTGCTGGGGCTGAGCAGAGGTGCTGGGGCAGGAGGATGTGGGGAACGGGGAGGGAAGGAGGCAGAGATGTTGGCAGTCCCGGTAGAGGTTGTTCAGATGCTCATCTTGGTGGGACCAAGTCCTCTCCGTGGTGTGCTGGACAGGAGGGGAGAGGGTACAAGGGTGTCTGGCTCCTTTTTTTCCTGCTTCTGCGGTCCCAGGACCTGGCTGTGCTTGTTCTAGGCTGTGGGGAGCAAACTGCCTCCCAGTTTAGTTGCCTTCTTCCCTTTGCTGCCCAGAAGGAAAGCCGGCTCCCTGCCCGCTTGGTGTTGCCATTGCTGCTGGAGGTTTGGGAGACCTGCTTGCCACCTCCTTGGTCCCTGGGCATGCTCGGGGGACACGCCAGCAGAGAGCAAGCGGCGTGCAGTTGCTGGTGCTGGATATCTTTCCAGGCAGGAGGGGAGGGTGTTGCGGTCCTTCCCCCACCCTGTCCTGGGTCTCGGGGGTCAGCGGCTGCCTCCTGCCGTGGGTGCCCGCACGTCCCTGCGGAGCAGCCCTGCCTTCCCTCCCGCGTCCTCCCCGCCGCTCCGGAGGAGACAGCTAACAGCTGCCTGACAAAGTAAAGGGTTTGCTGTCAAGAGCGCGCTGGGCTCACAAATCAGATTTTGGCTTTGAACTAATTCAATTTTGGTGGAAAATGATGAAATCGTTACACTGCTGCCTGTTGGGTCGCACAGCTGCTGGCTCAGGCAGAGGAGATGCCTGCTGCTTCCTCCCGATGCGCTCCTGGCTCCTCTCTCCCCCGGGTCTGGGGAGGGGGCTCTGCCTGATGTTTTCCCCACGCACCCCGTCTGAAGCAGGGCAGGCTGTGTCCCCACGGAGCCGTATTTTCTCTGCTGCGGGGGGCAAGGCTGTTTGCAGCACTGGTGGGTGCTCAGGGGCTTCTCTGCATCTCAGGAAAGCTGCTGTTGCAGGGAGATGGGATGGGATGGGGGGAGAGACGCTGGCTGGTTTGGCATTTGAGCCGGGTGCTGTGCCACAGGCACAGGGAGGTCTTCCTTGGCTGCGGTGCAGTGCAGGAGGTGAGGTCCTGTGCGGTTACACATGCGGTGATTTCTTTTTCTTCCAGTTTCACAGCATGGTTGATTATACATAGGGAAAGTCCTGGCCCTGGGGAATTTGGGATCTAGCTGAAATGTTCCCACTTTTGGGGCATCATTCCCCTCTCTTGCCATTCCTTTGGGTGCTAGAAATAATACCTGGTCCTTGTCATGGTGGGAGAGTGCGCTGGGCGCTGGCAGCTGCTGCCCAGGGGCTCAGTGCACATCGCACCTGAAGGAGAACGGAGCAGGGCTGCGTGCGGTGGCCGTGCGGGCCGGTGGCACGGTGGTCGCGCTTGTCTCGTGGAACTGGGAGGTGCTGGCTCCTTCCCAGCCCCATCACTGCTGGAGGTGCTCACGCTTTGAGAGCGTTGGCCTGGCCCTGCTGCGCTCTTTAGTCGTGCTAAACAAAAGAGAGGGTGAGCTCCTGCTTCCTGGCTAAAACCCAGCTCTGCAGCGCTCGGTGCCTGGCGCAGCTTCACCTGACGCTGTATTTCTTCCGCCTTTCCCGTCTGGAGGAGTTATGTTGCCGTGAGCAGATAACCGGCTCCCGTGGTTGGTCGCGGAGGCAGCTGCCGCTCTGCAGCAGCCGCGTTACCCGCACACGTGGCCCAGGAGCCCCAGTGCAACGTGCTCGGGGGTCCTGCAGCGGGGAACATCCATCCTGGTTGGGCCCAGCGCTGGTAGCATCAGTCCAGCCGAGCATCCCCACTGCGGTGCGAGTCTGGCTTCCCACGTACACCTCACGCCGAGTGCCCTCTATTTCCTACAGATGCTGGTGCTTGCTGTGGTCACAGCTGGACAGGGTGAATTAGAGACCTCTGGAGGTGCTGCCATAAGTCTGGAGCGCAGCAGCAGCCCCTGTGTCGGTGCTGCGGGACGTGCACCCGCTGCGGGAGCGCTCAAACCCTGCCTGCCCCCACGGATACCACATCAGGGACAACTGGTGGGAGAGGGTGGCACTGGAGGGACCTGCACCGAGGTGCGGTGGCCGCTGCTTTCGCGTGGGTTGGGTCGTGTTGGCTCTGCCGGGTGCGAAGCCAGCCTCGGGAGCCAGGTGGCATTTTCTGTCCCTGTCCTGCTCTGCCTGCCAAGCGCGGCAGAGAACGGCATGGCTGGATCCCGAGTCAAGCCTCAGCCCCTCGCCGCTCTGGGAGCAAGCCAAATCGGGTCCTGCCGAGCGTGTAACCTCGTTCTGGCAGGGATCTCTGTGCCCCTAATAAAATGCAGCCACCTCTGGGGTGGGTCATGGCAGCTGACGGATCTCACAGTGATGGATGTTGGCCAGAAAATAAAGGGCATGTTGACTTTTTTTTTTAAGGAGGCAGAATGTAATTGCTAAAGTCAGTAGCTGCTTGGGATTTACGCCTGGTCTGTATGGAAAATGTCCCAGGAGTTCTCTTGCTCCTGGTCAGGATTTATGGTTTAAAGTCTCCTCTGGAAAGTGGAAAGTCCAAACCTTATTGCTTTAGCACATCAGTGGGATTTCTTGGTGCCAGAGAGCCATGTCCCCGAGGACTGCTCTGCCTGGGCAGAGGAAGGCAAGTCTGGGGAAGAGCTGTGCCGGCACCACGTGGGCATCGCTGTCTGGAGCGCGGCTTTGAGGCGGCGGGGGCGAAACGAACCAGAGGGCGAGGAGGCTTGCTGAGCTGGCTGCTGGCACCCCTCTGCCTCTGCACCTGGAGCCCAGCAGCCTCCCCTGGCTCCCGAACTTTGGGATGCTGATCCCTGGGGGTGCTGCGGGGCAGTGAAGGTTCACCAGAGCCAGGAGAGGCCGCCAGGCCTGGCAACGAGCTCAGGAGACATCGGCGCTTCCAGAGGCTTTGCTGCCCGGAGCTGGTGGGATGTGGGGAGCCGCTGGGCCCGGCTGCCCTAGGGAGAGTATGCGTCCTTGGCAGGCCGGGCGCTGGGCCTGGACCATCCCAAACTGGGCCGGGATAAGCCACGGTCTTGCCGGGGGCAGCCAGCGAGGTGCGGGTGCTAACGAACCATCCCAGGCTGGGATCGTTCCTGGGCAGCGATTACTATGTGAGGGGCTGAGCATCCCAGCCCGGCGTTTGGTAGCCAGCTCCCAAAATGTCCTCCCTGGCCCCTGACGTCCTCGCGCAGGCCCTGGCCGTGCCGCGCTGGGCGCGGGCCTTGCCGCAAGGTGGCCCTGGCAGGGGCTGAGGCTTCCCCGGCAGGCGCAGGAAGGCAGGTGGTGAATGGCAGGCGCGGGAGGACAGGGTGTGTGTATAATGGTATTAACTGGCAAATTACTGGCCAATTAATAACGCTAAGTGGCACCAGTCTCGCCTCTGCTGTCTGCTCCCTCATTGCTTTCGTAAGTGGGCTTGAAGGGAGGCAATGAGACAAGGCACGTCAAGGAGACAGCCTGTTTCTGGCCGGCTGTTTGCTCTGTGTCCTCCCTCCTTCGGGCTGGTTCCCAGGGGAAATGGGAGTTTTCTGCCCCCGTTTCTGTGCTGGTGGAGAGGAGGAGGAGGAGGAGGCTGCCGTGCTGCGGAGCAGGGTCCTAGGGGTGGCTGGGGACGGCCGTGGTGGCAGTGGGTGCCGTAACCCTCACACCGCCCGCTCGGCCCGACCTCACCGCCGCGGTGCCTGCCTGCACTTCCCTAACGAGGCAGTTTGCTGTTAATGAGCTAATTGTCGGCGTAATTATTTATCGAGGTGGTGTCGGCATCTCGGTGGCGGGCGGGTGCTCCTTGCGGCCCTGGAGTGCAGCTGTATTTGTCGTTTCCCAGAGAGTTTGTTGAGACAAAGCAGAGAGGAGTAAACACCATAAACATTTATCCTCTTGCATATTCAGCAGCTGATGAGGTTGGGGAAGCTGCAAATTGGAGTGCAGAGAGAACAGAAATTGCATTGGCTTCCAGGGGCTGCTGGGGCTTAAATACCTTCATTGGTTGTGCTTGAGGCTCCTCGGGCTCGCGTTAACCCCTCTGCTGCTGCTGGCACCCAGCCGTGCGGGCTGCCGCGATGCCTCCGCGCGGAGGTGGGCACCGCGCCTGCAGGTCGGCCGGGCTCAGGCGGGACTCGCCGTGCCACAGGCTTGCTCGAGGCTGTCGGGACCAAAGGGTGTTTTCCTCGGGGCTGCAACTGGCCGTGCTCTGCGCGTCTCGTCCGAGGAGGTGGCGTTTGGGTGTCTGTGCTGGGGGGATGCGTCCGCGCAGGCTCCTCTCGGATGCAGCCAGGGGGTTCGCGGCTGGTGCAAGCCGGGAGGAGGCGGCATGAGGCCTGAGCCGCTCCCCAGGCTCGTTCCCATCTTGATCAGCTTGCTCTGGTTTGGCTGAGGTAGGCAGATTGCGGAGCTACGACGTGATGTGTGCCAGAAAGCCAGGGGCTTCTCTCTCCCACCCTCCCCAGCAAAGGACCTGGAGAATCCCATGTGTTTGGATGGGGCTGCGTTATTGGCCAGCGCGCTGCTCCTGTCTCCCTCCGTGTTTGGAATTTTGAATTAGACCTCGGCCACATGCTGCTTACTGAGCACAGCCCTTGGTGGCTGCTGTGCCTGGGAGCCGGGGTGTTTTCTGAGCTCTGGGGAGGTTAATCTGTAATGTTTGATTGCGCTGAGAGTGGCGTGTTCAGAGAAGGCAGAAGGGAATGACAGAGGTTGCGAAGGTCAACCCAGCGCGTTTCTGGGAGGAGAATTTGCTCAGCTCTGCTCTCCTAAAACACCCCGCCTGGCAATGCAGGAAGGCTCTTAGTGAGGCCAATGGGCTGGAGGGACGCTCACGGCTGCAGGGTGCAGAGTATGGGCTGGAGAGCTGCGAATTCCCCTTCCACTCTTCCTGCAGGCAAGCAGACATCTTTCCAGATGGAGAAGAGCATGGTGTCCCCCATTCCTGTTTTTGGGGATCAGTGCATCCTGCCTGTCCGGCTGTACCCAAAGCTCCCCCAGTTTAGGGAAGGAAGAGAAGGGGTCAGGCATGGAAGGGAGTCGATCTGTGGTCATATCCCAAATCAGGCACCCCACAAAAACAGAAGTTAGAATAAGTGAGCAAGCAAAGCCACATCTCCAGACCACTTCAGGAGGCTGAGCGTGACCAGCTGGAGTCGTTCCCATTTCTCTGCTGCAAAAAGGATGGCACGGTACTGATTCCCGAATGCAGCTGGGAGTAGGACTGCTGGCCTTTGGGTTGGTAGGGGGAGCCTGGGAGGGGTGACCGTGTGGCCACATCCGCGTTCAACAGCCCGGTGGAGGGGTGGCTTTTCTCCGAGCTGCCTCGTGGTGTGTGGGATGGCCTGGGCCGTGCTGGCCTCCGTTTTTGGAGCCGTGGTTCCCCCTGCTCGGCTCTGCATGCTGGGTGGAAATGGCAGGGCTGTCGCTTTCTGCAGCCAGAGCTGCTTAGTGCGTGTGTGTGCGCGGAGCTTGGGAGCGCGGCATTTTCCCATATGTTACATGCACATGCTGTATGGATTTAAAACCCCTTGGGGACTGGCATGCATTTGGAGGCAGTTGCTTGCCAAAAACCTCTCCCCTTTAAATTCAAAGTTACATAAAGAACCTCTTGAAGCAGAAAATCCTGTGGCCCAAGCAGGCTGCCACTCAAGGCACCCGTGCCTCGGGGTGCCTTGCCTCCCTTCCAGCCTTAACCGCACGCACCGAGGCTCGCTGTGGCCATCGAGGACCTGGCCAGAGCCCTCCTCTCCCTCCCTCCCTCCCGTCCTGCCCTGCTTGTGGAAACAAGGGGTGGGTTTGGGTCTGGGGTCCAGTTCGCACCGCTGACCCTGATGGCGAAAGGCTTCCTGCCTCTTGCTCCTTCCCCTGCCAGCCCAGGACAGTGATCCAGGGCATCTAGGGATGCAGGCGCCTCTTTGGGGTGCACTGGAGGAAGGGGCAAGGCAGTATGCGCAAAAATGTGGGGACTTCCCGGCAACGTTGCTGCGGGAGGAGGAAGAACAGCGTGTGCAGGTAGGCAGCGCGCTTGCTGGAGGTGTTGCTGTGTGAAGCGAGCCTCTTCCCGGAGCCCTGACCTGCTTGTCTTGGCACGGCCTTGCCCGGGAAGTGTTTTGTCTCTGGGGAAGGCTGGGGCAAGGGCATTCAGCCGCTACCACCTCGTTACAAAGCCGCCTTCCCTTTGAAACTAGCGCTGGGTGAGGAGGGAGAGCTGTGCGTGCCCAGATGGCGGCAGCGATGGATGCACAGAGCAGGGGTGCTGCGCCGGCACCTGGGGCTGCGGGCAGGGAGCGGCCGTGGCTGGGAATGGGATTATTTTGCTGGTGCTTTGTGGCGGAGGGGAGCCAGTCTGACCGCTGCCTGGGGGATTTGCCCCAGCCCTGCAGATGTTACTTGTGTGAATAGCGCAGCAGCGTGCGTGTGGCACCGTTCCTCCTTCAGTTCCTGGTCACCGTGATGCAACCCAGGTGGGAAAACCTCCCCATCGCCTCGCTGGGAGCGATGGTAGGGTACGGGGGATTCCTGATGCTCTCCACAACCTCCTCCCAAAACCACATCCCGGAGCAATCCTTCCTCGAGCTCCGTCCCCACCGGCACATGGCCACCACCGGGCTGATGGCTGCAGCTGCCCGGCTGACTGCTGCGGGAAGCGACTGAAGCCGCGGAGAAGGGCTTGGGGTGTGAGCGCATCGCCAGTGCCGTGTGCCCTCTGCATGCATCGTGCCCTTTTGGGGAACGGGGAATCACAGAGGCGAGGAGCTGTGGCAATGCTCTGCTGCAGGGCTTACGTGTAAAGCGATGCAGTGAGAGCACGGATGGGGTGAGTGCCGGCGGGGAGCATCCCTGGGCTGGTGCCCCACGAGGGCTGCAGGGCCCTGGCCACACGGACCTTCCCAGCCCAGGTCCTGGAGGGGAAGGGGGCAGCCGAGCTGTGTCCGAGCCCACGTTGCTCCTGGAGGTGTCACGCTGCCCAAGTGAGATGTTCAATCTTCACCTGGACAGCCCCGGTGGCTGTGCCGTTAGACTTGGGAGCGAATCGAGCCCGGGCTTTTTAGCCTCGCAGGAGCAGGCGGGCTCACGGCTCCGCTGGGAAGCTGCTGGCGAGCGCCCGTCCAGCCGCAGGCTGCGAGCTGCCGGGGCTGCCAGCTCCTCAGGATGCGCCGCGTTGGCGAGCTGGGGGCGCAGGAGGCAGCGGCCCCTGCTCCGTCCTCCCATGGGGAGGGAGGTCAGCGCGAGCCCTTGTCAGTNGAGCCCACCCTGCCCATCGCCCCCTGGCCCCGGAGCTGGCTTCCCGGGCTGGCGTAGTGGGGGGGTCATGGTGCTGGGGTCTGAGCTGTGCTCCGAGGAATCTGGGGAGGGTGTGATTTGAGGGGGGGGGNCTGCTGGCGAGCGCCCGTCCAGCCGCAGGCTGCGAGCTGCCGGGGCTGCCAGCTCCTCAGGATGCGCCGCGTTGGCGAGCTGGGGGCGCAGGAGGCAGCGGCCCCTGCTCCGTCCTCCCATGGGGAGGGAGGTCAGCGCGAGCCCTTGTCAGTCCCTGACGCTCAGAAAAGCTCATCCCTCTTCTGTTTCCTTCCCACAGCCGCTGCAGATCGACGACAATTTCTGTGGCCAGGATTTTAACCAGCCGCTGGGTGGGACCGTCACCATCGAGGGGACCCCGCTGTTTGTGGATAAGGAGGACGGGATGACCTCGGTGGCTGCCTACGACTACAGAGGACAAACCGTCGTCTTTGCGGGCACACGGAGCGGGAAGATCAAAAAGGTAGGAAAGCCGCTGCCGGGGGATGTTGCCGTGCTGATGGGGGGATGTCTGCTCAGCTCGCCGGCCCCTTGGGGTGCAGGTAGGGCTGTGCCTCCTTCATAGCGTGACTTGGTGCGTTGCAGGTAGCATGCATCCCCATCGCCCCTCTCTGCCAGCCAAATACACAAAATCTCTGTGTGAGAGGGCTGTAACTGGGGGATTGAGTCCCGATGGCTGGTGGATCAGAGTCCTTCCCGTTGTCTCTCGGGGCTGTTGGTTTGCCTTGTAGTTCTCATGGGACAGGCTCTGCTTGTCCAGGTCCTTAGTGCTTTGCCATTGACTTGGAAGGGGCCAACAGAGGTGGGTGCTGATGTCTTTGTACTGGTGTTGCTGTTGAGGGAAACATCTAGCTGGGTTGGCAGCGCTGGCTTGTCTGAAGTGGGCAGGATGGAGTTTCTCCTCTTGGTTCTTCATGGGCTCAGAGTTTCCACATCTGTTGCCCTCACATCCTCAATCTGACCGAAATGGAGGAAGTAAGGCCTGAAATTGGAGTTTCTGCCCCAGCTGTGGAGGAGGTGATGCCCTCCACCGAGGGGACGATGAGCTGTGCTCCTGCTGCCGCGGTGGGGGTTCCTCTGGCCTGGTTGGGTGTTGTCTCATGCCTCCTCTCCGTTTGGGTCGTTGGCGAGGTGCCCTGGCACGCAGGGCCAGATGCATTTCTCGGGAGGTGGTGGGGTGCCGAAGGCTGGCTCTCCTGTGCTCTGGCACACCGGCAGCAGCGCGGCTGTGTTGGCTTACACCCATGGTTTAGGTTTTATGCTGTGGCGCGGTTAGGAGCCCAGCTGGTCCGAGATGTTCCCTTGGCAGGAGAGAGCCCTTGGGGGCTGCAGGGTGACCCGGCCTGGTGGCCCTGAGCCATCTGCCAGTGTGGGGGAGACTTCTCCTCCCGTACCCCAGCACTGCACAAAAGGCTTCTTGTTGGTGGCAATTAGCAAATAGCTGTGTCTGTGTGTGTATTTCTCTGTCTGTATCTCCACGGGGCACGGATTTCCTGTTATCATAACATCATTCCTATAATTACAGCCGTACATGCCCTGTATAAACACAGCTTGCATTAACTGCATCCTCAACCAGGCAGAGGCATAGCGCTGGTCCTGGCAGGGTCCTGGCAAGAGGCAGGAGGAACAGGGCTTGGCCGGGGAGCCCAGCGCATCGCTCTGCGTGCCGGGGTGCCCCAGCACCCAGTCTGGGGCTCAACACCCTGCATTTTCTCCATTTCTCCTCATCCATGCTGTCTAAAACAAAGCCTTGGATTTGAAACGAGAAGATGGAGAGAGCTTGGGGTTAGCAGCATGCCTGGGGACACTGACAGCGTGTGTCGGGGTAGGGAGCAGGGTGCTGGTGGTGCTCTCCGTGCCCCACGTCCCCTGCCTGGCTTTTTCTCCTCCCTTTCCGTGGTCCTCGGCGCCAGGCTGAGCGGGGCTGCAGGGAGCGTGGGGCTGCCGTCCGGAAGGCGGGGAGCTGACGGAGGCAGCTTGTCCTCCCTTCCTGATCGATAAGGGGTCTGGAGGGACCGCTGTCGCGTCACTGGCGGCTTCTCCTGCTGCTGAGCTCCCAACTGGAGGTTTTAAATAGCCTGTGCCAGCATAAGGGATGGGGACGGGAAGGAAGGGAGCGTGTGGGAGGAGGGTTCACAAAGCCACAGGGAAGGTGTTACATCTCCTGTCCCTTACTTATCTAGAGAGGATGGCAGTTGCATTTTACATGGAAGATTTGTTTCTTTCCTTCCCTCCATTTTTTTCCTACTTCTTTTCAATTTTTCCCTGGTCTTTGCACCTTCAGAGCCACTTGCCAGTGGTTGTTGAGGGTGGGTGCAGGCTGTGCTCCCGCTCTGGGTACCAGGTCGGGGCTGAGGCCATGACTCGGAGCCCAGGTGTGGTCTGAGCAGCTTCCTCCTCTGCAGAGCTTCCCCGAGCTTTGTTTTTGCTGGTTTCTACCCATCACCAGTGTGTCCCAGTGCTCAGCGGCCCCAGGGAGCCGGACAGGCTCTCCGACCCTGCAGGGCATGAGGGAACGGGGTCTTCTGACCACCAGCAGATGCAGCAGGATGTCTTTAGGTGCTGTTGCGAGGGAGCACGTGGAGGCTGGAGTGGGACGTTGGGGTGAGGGTTGCCCGTTCCCTGCAGAGCCTCTGTCGCAGACTCACCCAAGTGCTCTGCAAGCTCTGAGCCCTGTGCCGAGCCCCAGGGGGCCGGAGCCGTCCCCTGCTGTGACCTTGGGGTGGGCAGCCTGGCTTTCTGCTGCAGGGGCCGCCCTGGATGGACTGGCAAAGCGCTGCCTCAGCAGCCACCTGATCCCGCTGCCTGGCTGTCTGCAGAGCCGAAGGGAGGGGAAGGCTGCGAACGCGTCCCCGCACGGTGCCGCCGTGTCCCCAGCCAGGGGACGTGGTGCTCGGCTGGGGCTCGGGGCTGCTCTGATTTTTGGGTGCTGGTGCCTCCTCGCTGCAGCGCTCCCGGCCCCTCCATGGCAGGGGCTGGCGAAAGCCACGTGGGCAGCAGGGGTCTCGCAGGAGGTTTTCCAGCCGCCTGCCCATCTCCTGGCGTGGTGGCAAGCCCCCGGTGTTCCCTGCTGCCCCCTTGGCAAGTGCCTGTGTTCGGCTTGGCACAGCCCGAGCGTTTCTTTCCCTTTCTCGGTTTCCCTGCCCTCCTGTTGGTCCTGATGCCTTTGCAGGGGGGTGCCTGCTGCATCCCCTTGTGCATGGGCATGAGCCCGTGCCGCCACCCCCGGGGCTCCTGCTCATGGATTTGGGTAGGCCCTACAATAACACAGCGTGACACCGTGCGAGCCCGGGAACAGCAGCGGGGCACAGCCGAGTGCTCTGCGCTCCCCATCCCCAGGAGCCCTGCAGTGGATGCCGGTCGGACAAGGGGGCACTGATCGCGCCATCTGGGCCGGGGTAAGGTCAGGGCAGAGTCGCTGCTGCGTCTGGATTTTCCTTGGATGGCAGCTCCCATGCCCAGCATTTGTCCAGGCTGTTGCATGCAGACAGAGCCTTCCTTTGTCCCCCGAAAAAGCCACGCGAGCCTGGCTTCCCCGCGGCGGCTCCCCGGCCGTGCCGCCGACAGTCGCGGCTGGGAGGCCGCCCGGCAGC